>JAXGGA010008243.1:0-58029 GCA_038373865.1 Uloborus plumipes
ACAAAAACCTGTAATGAGTATATCCTTTTACTAAAGCTGTTTTTCACAAGTTAAATAGTCCATCTTCTTGAGAAAACCAGTTAGAGCCACTATTTGGACATCAGAGTTTATTTATTGACAGCTATTTTCAGACAAATCAGTCAAGCAATGATCCAGCATGGATAGCCACAGAAAGTAAGTGTTTTTTGCGAACTTATTTTTCATAAAACTACACTATTTTAAAATGATTTGATTAAAATGGGATCACAGATGCCTTTTATAATGTTACTTTGCACAAGTAAAGTCAAGTAAGGTCGTATTTTGCTCACATATCTGCAAAATATTCCGTAAACAGGACATTAAATAACTTAATAAAGATGGCAACGGCAAACTATTTTAAGCCTAAAATGTATGTAAATCGTTTCAAGTAAGAGCTTTAAGTGGATAAAAATTGAAAAAATTGATTAAAAGCAACTTGGGTATAAACGGGTGAATTTCAAAACATACAAGCCTCGTCATGCTTGGACAACCAAACTCTCGCCAACTGAAGGGCCAAAGATGCATTAACGCTCTGAACGACTCCGGGAATGCCCAGTGAAATGTTCTTATCATATGCTTCTAATGGTGGAGCCAAAACTAAAGGACACTTCAAAAATGAAAAAATACATTAATAGTAATCAAAACTAACAACAATAAAAAATTAGAAAATATCTTCAAAAATACACAAATGCCTTGAGTAGGGGCTGTTATCATAATATCTAAAGCTTTACTAATAAAAACGGTAAGAGATTTTTCTTTTTTTTTTTTCTCTTCTCTGTAACCTGTCATTTAAAAAGGAAGTATCCTGAAAATATGTGTGCGCACACAAGATTTCAAAGTTACAAGCAATGCTTTTTTCAATGCTAACAAGGAGAGCTTATGCATGAAAAAACGTCAAACAAAAGTTTCGTGCATTATTATGTTCTCTTATATTTCAAACATAAAGGTATTTATTTATCTATAGGTGATACTTCCATACATCCTATACTTCCATAGTGACTAACGTAACATTTCGAGCTGATTTTGTAACTGTTTTTACTTGTAACTTAAAGGATAAAACATATTTTTTTACAATGGATTTACAATGTACATGGTATCTATGTATCATTTCTTCTAAGAATTTAAAACAAAATTACTGACAGTAGATACTTTTTCGACCAAAATAGCATCGTGACTAAGGTAACATTTTTGCAACCCTGAAAATGAATGCTCATGTTGTGAGGCAAACATTTCTCAAAGTTACGCAAGAGTTAAAAAATGAATGATATATTTGAAAAATGTGTAAAGTTGGCTTTTAAAAACATAAAACATATTTATTAAATCTTAAATTTTTTTTATCTTAAGTGTCACTTTTACTCAAGATGGAGTGTGACTAACGTAACGTGACTAACGTAACCATCGAATAACAAGCAGTAAACACACTACAAACTATTTATTATTGCTCATCTCATAAATAATTACAATACTTTTCAATCTTTTTAAACTTCTTATGTTGTATGATTTTTATTTATTTACTTATTTTTTTATTTTTTGATACTTTTTTCACTTCAGTATTTTTTGTTCTTCGGCTGAGGTTGACATTTCTATGGAATGACCCTATACATATAAAATGGATGTATGTATGTTTGTTCCTCATACAAATCCAGTTTTTGTCGGATTTTCATCAAACTTGGCAGAGGTTCTTTGATGCCCTAGAATTCACATAGGCGGGGTTTTGAAATTTAAAAAAAAAAATCCAAAAAGCTCAAAAATCAAATTTTTTTTGTCCCAAAATAGCCATTTTCTTTCAATTTTTGAATGTATAGAGTAATAGAGATGAGTCTTCAAGCATACGAATTGATAAAATTAGACGCAATTAAATATGAGTATTTCCCACAAAGATTTCCATTAACCATGAATTATCAATTTAAGGTTCACTTAATTCATTTTAGCATGAAATAAGTACGCCCATATGGATAGAATTCATTCAAATAATTTTTTTTTTTTTTGAGCTATGCTGTATTACAGGGGTGATTGTGAGTTCATGAAAAAATACCTGAAAGTTTTGAAGAGAAAATGTGTGTGGCCAAAAACCAAGGCCCCTATTATTTAAGCACACCTAATTTTATTATTATACCTTTTTAATAATAAATTGCCTTTCATAAACAAACAAGACACATTTCATACATTCGAACAGTTTCAAATAGTTAAAAAAAAAAAATGGCATCTTAACAATCACCGAAAATTTGGAAAAAAAAAAAAAACAAAGGTGGGAAGACAAAAGCATAATTAAAAATATTTTATTTCCGGTATTTTCGAACATGAAACTACCAGAATCGATCATGAAAATACCGGAAATCTGGTAAAATACCGGAACACAATCACCCCTGGTATTGATAAGAACCCAGTCAACGCCGAGTAATAAGCTAGTGTTTTATATAAAATTGTGACCATCAAAAAAAAGAATACTTTTTAAAAAATCCTATCTAAAGTAAAATACCAACGAATACATACATTTACATTTTGTGCTGCTTTCTGAAGTACTTTTATGGCACTTTCCGGCTGGGGGACTGTAAATGCAGGAACGCCAGGCTTGAATATTCCAGCTTTTTGTGCAGCTATTTCAGTGATTGTATGCCCTAAAATATTAACGTGATCAAACCCAAGAGATGTCACGCCAACAACGACTGGTTTTCTGCGAAGCAAAGGAAAGCATAATTAATTTGACTGAACGAAATAAAATTTTTAAATAGCAATTAATTATAATGTAATTTATTTGGACGAACACTTAAACAATGTTGAGCAAATAAGGATTTTTTCTCCTTTATAATTCAAATAAGAGCTAAAAAAAAAATCTTCCCTTTCCATAATCAAAAAAATGCAAATAAAAGTGTGTGTGGTAAGTGCAGAAATGAACCTTCTGCAGAACATTCAATATTAAATAAATTGTAACTAAAAACCAAAAAAATATTGAAATTAAAATATTTGATTAATGTTTGATTGAAATATAAATATTGAATTTAAATCAGCAATAGGATAATAGAGAATTGTGCAGATTTGACATAAGTAGTCTCAAAAATACCAGGATTCTGCACTTAGGTCATTATTAAATTTGTAGGAATAACTGCCATGTATTGAAAAACACACACACAATACAATAAAAAATCTATGTATATAGAAATGGATGTATGTTTGTTCCCATACAAATCCAGTTTTCGTCGGATTTTCATCAAACTTGACACAGAGGTTCTTTGATGCACTAGAATTCCCATAGGCGGGGTTTTGAAATTTTAAAAAGTCATAAAGCTCAAAATTCAATTTTTTTTGTCTCAATATGGCCATTTTCTTTCAATTTTGAATAAATAGAGTAATAGAGATAAGCCTTTAAGCATACAAATTGATAAAATTTAACCCATTTATACATGAGTATTTTCCAACAAAGATTACGATTAACAATGAATTATAAATTTAAGGCTCGCCTATTTCATTTTAGCATGAAATAAGTTAAACATAATGCAATACTGGGCAACACCAGGTATTAAGCTAGTACACAATATTTCTAAAAACAAAGAGGTTATCTCTTTGTTTTAACACTTATTCTGTTTTATGTAATATCTCAATACAATTTTCAGTTCATAAACGTCCATTTTCAGCCATTTCAGAACTATCAGAACTTAAAGATATTTTATTTTTATTTTTTTGCATCAGTGAGAAATCTAACGATTGGTATATTGTATTCAACAAACATAATTTTATTTATATCCACTTCATTTAAGTTTATTATACACATTAGTAAATTATTTAAAAGTTATAAACCTACAGTTTGCCTTTCAAGAATATTGAATCCATAAAAATCTTTGTTTTTATTATTGAATACGACTGTCACTGACAGATGGCGCCAGGCATTTGTCAGAATTTCAGAATCATTTCATATCGACTAAAAATGTCTCAATTTTTTTTTCCATGCAGGTTGAAGTATCTTAAAAACAAGCAGTTGAAAATTTTGTAGAATTAACCTTACTAGAGTGAAATAAAATGTGGCCTAACTAGTACTTTATAGAACAAATTACAAACATCATGATCAAATACGAAATTTTATTTACAATAAAGTTTACCGTATAACATTTGTGCAGTCATAAAGCCCTCCAATACCAACTTCCAGTACAGCAGCATGAACCTAAATAAAACATAAAAGCAAAAGAAAATCGTCAACTGGAGAGCATTAAGAGATTTATGCACATGAATGAAATCAAGAGCAGGAAGAAGTACAGATGGAATGGCTTTACACACGCACATGGGTTATTCCGACGAAAATGGTACAAATCATGTCTGAAACTCTTTACTTAAGATTATCAATTTAAATAATTTCCACCAACTAATCATATTTTTTTTTTATTGAGTTTCCATTTATTTGTGTATAATGAAGTGTAAATAACTAGTACATGACTCATTTATGAAAGGATTTTAAATATTTTGATTAATTTGTTTAACAGAGTGGACAAATAAGCCTTTAAAAATATCTGTATAATCACAAAGAAAAGTTAGAATCACAGAGCAAGCATAAAGTGGAATAAACAGCCTACAACTGTAAATCTGTCTGCAATTTCAAGAAAAAATCGATTTTTTTTCATCATGAAATCGGCTCTAACAGAGTGGACACCCAACAGTTCAAATAAACTACCATAAGAAAAGAATGAGGCTCACCCTGGTTGTTGACTACGTAATTTAATGAAGCGAGCTAATTACGGCAGTTATACTACCTATATTTTTTTAAAAATATATCAGATTGAATGCAATTGTTTATTTTGTTTCCAAAAGGCATATAACAGAGTGGAAAATTCGAAACATAGAAAATCTAGGGACATGGATAAATAATAAGGTTTTTTGGGGAAATTTTTTTTTATTTGCGTAATAATCTGCAGAAATGGTGTCAGAAGCATCTTTTGTGCAATACAGCGTCATTTATTTTGTTGTTACATTTCAGCTTAATTTTAAATCACATTTAAAACTCCAACAATTTGAAGCTGGGACACGTCATTTTCTCCTTCTTCTGACAAAGATAATTTTTTTTGTGTCATTTTTAAATGAATTATACCTAATCAATTGATACTTGACGGCACAAAATTTAATGGAGAACCAATAAAAAATACACTTAATGGGTGATAGTTATTAAAATTGATTTAAAAAAATTCTAAAGTCTCGGACATGATTTGTACCATTTTCGTCGGAATGACCCATATACAACAAAACTACTAAGGGGGGAAAAGATATGACTTAATTTTGAACAAAATCGGTATTTTTAGAAAATTGTAAAGCAATTTTTATTCGATAACAGCTTTACTGCATCAGGTTGAGAGGAAGAGATTCTTTGTACTTCAAGTTTTATTAAAATAACATTTTTAAATATTTACTTGAAGATTTAAATTACATAAAAACCTATACAGACATCTTCAAAAATTAGTTAAAAAGGTAACAATATTAGATTGAGATATAAAGTTTGCAAAGAAATTCTTACAAATAAATAGGTATTTTTAAAAATGACCCTAAGCGCACCATTACTACAGCACTTTCTGTGAAAGTTTGAAACCATTAAATATGTTAATTCAAACAAAAAAATATATTTATATATATATATATATATACATATAAAAAGATTTTATTTTATCACACAAGAAAATAATGATACACAAAAGTTAGGTTATTAATTCTGTTGTATCTAGCTATTAGTTAGTTGAAAACATGTAACTTTTGTTTATTGCATTTTGGCAACTTGGATTAATTCTCAATTGATGTAATGGATCGGTGTGTTGCTGGTGTTGGTCGCCAAATTATGTCACCCATTTTCCTGTTTTTCTTACCTTTAAATAAACATTAAATTCAATAATTGCACAAAACTTTCCTAAATTTCCTGCTACATGCCCAAGGAAAATACATTTCAAAGATAAAATCTTTTGACAAGTCAAAAACATTTATAAACAGACTGCTTTGAAAATGTTCATCTTACAAATAACATTAAAGTCTAGCTTTGAACAGGGCTGCAGAGTCGGAGGAAAAATGGTCGACTCTGACTCCGGGATATTAAAACTTCCGATTCCGACTCCCGCTTTTTTTTTTTCATTTGTTTTTTTTCATTTGTTTTTTTTAACCCAAATGTGAAATTGAAAAACCCTTAACAAAGGTTGAAATATTAAGTCCATTTTTAAAAGTTTCATTTTTATTCATGGTCGTAGCCAATACTCACTTAAGGGGGGGGGAGGGGTAGCAAGCTGGAGTATCCCAGTTGGAGGTCACGGGGGGTTATTGTGACCTCTCAAAAAGTTCAATTTTATCAAGAATTCTCGCAGGTAATTTCACCACATTTACCTCAATTCTCAGAGGTCACTGTGACCTCCCAAAAAGTCCATTTTCTCCAGAGCCAGCGACAAACGCCGCTCTCGTCATTTGACTCCGTACAAAACTAACCTTTTTCTTGTTAAATGGACAGACTTTATTTTGACACATTGCATTTTTGCTGCAAATATTTTTTAATCACTTGCATAAGCCCAAACATAGCAATTCTTTTCACAAAGCAGACCCGCTATGTTGAAGCCCTTTTTAATGATCCTAGATGCTTAGGATTTGGACATTGGACGCTGAAAATTTGTATCTGTTAGTTTCAAAAATATGTTTTCACCTCCATAAAATTTCATCCAAATCGGAGGTGGTCAGAGTCAGAGTCAACATGTTTTTCAGCGACTTTCGACAGCCGTTGGTCAAAGACTGCAACGCCTCCAATAGTTCAGTTTAATTAAAATTTGCCGAGAGTAGGATTGCAATAAAGAACAAAAGCTTGTCATTTTTACTTTTCCTTCAACCAAAGGCAGTTACTGTTGCAAATTGCATCAAAATATTAAATAATTATACAGCAAAAATACATTTGGAGCACTCTTTTTTCAAAAAAATTCAAATTATTCTAAAACCTTTAAGTGTTAGTCACCGAAATTTCGTACATTATTCTTCATGATTGAAACTGTTGTAATTGCCCAGATACACAGCTTACACCTTGTCATGTCTTTGAGTGTCCAGCAATAAGTGCGAACCTGAGAAAAATTGGTGTATTGCCGTCACTTGTAGACCTTTATGACGATAACATCCAACAAATCGTAAAAGCAGTTATAAGGATCCATGGAGTTATTTAGTACAGCTATGCCATAGACACGACAAAAAAACAAAAAAAAAATCTTCACAAAAAAAAAAACAATAAACATCAATAAAATTCAACCAGCAAACAATAAATGAAAAATTGAATTCTCTCACTCAGGACATTTATTGCAATTTATATTGTAATAAATGACAATGTAGTAAAAGAAATGTTGCAAACAATAAATTTAGAATGGTTTGCTTTAAATGTTGCCTCTTTTTTGCCAAACTCGCTAAATTCACAAAAATGGCGCACGTAAATTTCTTCCTTCTCTACCTATTTTAAGGAATGGGCTAGTTTTCTCATTTGATTGACAAGGGTCTGTTTTATTATCGACAGACTGCTTTTAAAATGTTCATCCTACAAATAACATTAAAATACATTTTACCCATATAATTAGTAAGAATGTCGAAAAACTAGGCTATTCTATTTAATAAACAGATCAACAGTTCAAGATACCTTTTCTTTAACAAATACATAAAACGCCATCACTGTCAGGAATAAAAAATATGTGGGCATATTTTCTCCATTTTCCTGAAAATAGAACAAGTGTCTTTTAGAAATGAATTAACACAAAACTAAATTAGATATTTTCAACAAGTTTTTACGAGACAAAACAGAAGTATTCATAAGTTTGCCATAAATAACACGAGATTGATAGCATAATTGATAGTAACAAAAAGATTAAACACTGAACAGCTGAACTCTTCATGTCTAATTCGAACTAACTCTGCATGAAATAAGCTTACCAAACTAGATTCAATGGTTTTGTAAACTTCCCAAAAGTATTTGGCGAAGGCTTCTTTACTCAAAGGTTGTCCGTTTATTCTTATTCTCTCGTTTACAGAAATCAGATGCGGAGAGCTGCCGGAGAGGAAAATAAAATCCTATATATTAAACATTATTAATTTTAATTTTAATAATAAATAGGAAAACGTTGCATTTTAAAAATAATCAGTTTTAAATAGTCTATAAAGACTTTTTTGCACTGCTATTGGTTTAAAATTTATGAAACTTTTTCTTCTATTAACCTTTTGGATCCGGGCTGTTCATATAGAAATTTTTCTTTCGACCCAGGTAGTACGACAGTTGAACCAGATTTTTTTTCCATTGAAAAGAGAAGGTAAAAACTGTCGTACCAGACGTATGAAACCTTGAAAAAAATCCCTGGCTCCAAAGGGTTCAAGTGAAAATTTCGACCCTGTCCTCTAAACTACACGAGGCTTATGGTACAACATGTGTACCGCCCGGTTTCTAAAGGTTAAACAAAGGGAGGAGAAAAACCAGCAAATTCCAAGCTTTCGAATTACATAAAATTTAAAAATGCATATGAAATATTTCTCCACTATTTTATCAAATTCTTGTTAAAAATGAGCTTAAAATTAGAATAGAAAAAGAAAAAAAATCGAATTCAATCTGGAGTATTGAAAGTCCGAATAATAAGTATAATGAAACCTTTAATAAACAAACTTTATTATAAAAAATAATGTTTTGCAACAGAATTACAGTTACAGTACAGAACCTTTTATCCCGGAACCAAAATACCGGGAAACCAGAAAACCGGCAACATTTTGTCGATTTTTCCGCCACTTTTTAAAATACGCATTTTTGGCAATTTCTAAAAAAACGAAGAGCTTTTTTTTTGTTGTTGTTGTTGTTTTTTATTTGTCTTTTGAAATACCTAAATGAATATGAACGGTTTCTTCATAAACACTAAAAAGTGGCATATAGCTCAGAAATTTTTAATATTGTAATATCTATAAGCACTTCTGGATCGTTTTCTCTTCAGATTTTAAGATGCATTACTATTTGTTTTTGTTTCTTGGGTTTCATAAACAATTGGCAAATATCGCTTCATAGCGATCCAGAAAACCGGGAAATTCAGTTATCCGGGATAGCTGTGGTCCCAAACATCCCGGATAATTGGTTCTCTACTGTATTTTCAAGGCATTGAAAAGAAAAACATTTTTCCCTATCATTTCTCAACAGTCACTCAAGAACTATCACTTAAAACTTTTTATCATTAATATTTCAGCTTAAAAAATTGAGCGCTTAGCATATTTATAGTTGCATTTTAGTGCTATCGCAGGTTAATATTATTACCTATGTGAACACAAATTACTTAATAGACAACAAATTTGATCCTGATTATGTAATGATAAAGAATGGACGGATAAACCAGGTTCTACTGCACTCCTTTCAGAAAAACTCAAATATTCTTTTTACAATGGCAGTCACCTGCAATTAACTTTTACTTAATTTGTGCGACCTAATTGCCACATTCAAATAGTGCAGATTGATTTAAAAAATACCTGTAAAATCCAGTTTTATATCCATAGGTCCTTATAATCGATTCTGTAAATGCACAGGTTGATCCCTTCCCTTTAGTGCCAGAAACATGAATAATGTTCAAAGCATCCAGGTCCTCGGACTGAAATAAGATATTGTAAATAAGGTTGCAAAATAAATAGCACATCATGAGCAACAACAAGAAAATTCATCAATAATTTCATTAGCAATCCTGTATTAGGTTACTCATTTAAAAATTTCAGAAAGCCTTAATGTCCCGCTCCTTCTCTGCAATAGTCAATGAAATTTGACTATTTTTACTTTCTTCTATATCTAATATTTTAAGAAAGTATTGGCTTCGTGAAATTTTTCGAATATCAAATTTTGACGGATTTTTACATTTTTAGGTGTGCCGAGTCCATTTTGGCCATTTTTGGAAAACGTCCATCTATGTGTGTGACCTAAAAGTGTGTCAAAAAACAAGTTACAAACATCTTTAGCAATCCATAAACTAATAACCATGTTTAATCTGAGAATGAATTTCAAAAAACCTGAAAAGTTTTATGCAAAATTAACTAAACTTAATGCAAAATTATAAGTTCCAGGAACATGGAGTTAATCACATTTGCAATTCTTTATTGCAAACACTTTAATTTGTTAGAAAAAAATTTAAGCTTTATCATTATTTAAAACACATTTTTGTTCACTCAGGTTTGGAAAACTGAAATTTTCAAGTGTTCCTAACAAGTTGGTGCTTTAACAATTTTAAACTGCACTCCTACTTAACTTAAGCAAAGTTAGTAGTAAAGGATTTTAAGAGTAAGCATTTTTTTACAAAATGTGTTCAAAAAAGTTTTGGTGTACTTGAGAAAAGGCAGTACAGCCATGCATGTCAGCACAATTGAAACAGTTTTAGGATCACTGTAAATTTCTCTTTGAAAACAAGATAATACTTAATTTTTAATACGATCCAGAATCAATACACAATTGCAAAGTGGTTTTGGACATTTAAAAAGTGCATAGTATCACACCAGAAAAAAAGAATACCTTGCAAAGTTACGTACAGGAAAACTCGGAACGAATCGAACGTGAAATTGACTTATTTTTATGGTAACTATACTTTAAAAAGCTTACATGAATTCCTAAAGCCTTTAAATGCCTTTCAGTATTTATTAGATGGAAATGAGCATTGGCACTTCTTTCTTCTCGGGCCTTTTTTAAAACCACTGCATTGCTTTGTAAGCCATTCAAAGCATAGACAGCTTCCTAAATAAAAGGAAACAAGAAAGTTTTAACAAATCACACTTTGAGAAGTACATCAATCATACAGTGATGCCAACTATTTATGAAAATAAATCCAAATAACTTTAACCAAATTGATTTGCATGACATTTGCCTTTTAAATTAAAAAAATGAATAAAAATGAGCTACACTATGACACAACATCTTTTACAGCCGCACTTTGAATGTATGAGGTTCATATTTCAAAATCAGTGTTATGAAATAGGGCATCTGAAACTGTACTGAATTTGGTTTGGCCCCATTTGTTTATGGTGTACCCCCACAAAAAAATAATAATGATAATAATAAATAAAAATAAATTTCAATCACAATCTGACAAAATGATTAGAATGAGAAATTTAGTTTGTTCCCACATACACTCAGATTTGCCACAAATGTTGGTCGCCAATTTTTGTATTTTACTCTCGTATAATTTTACAATTTTTCTGTTGGCAACAAAGTAAGACACTGGAGCGGTATTTAGCAGATAATTTCAAGAAATTGATTGTGTTTGCAGAGAGTTTAAAATTTTATCTAGGTCTGCTTTTACCCTCATGTTTCTTGTCCTTTTTTGAAACCAAGAGCTGGTGTTTTAGCTGGCACGTCAAGAGAAAAAAAGCACTTAACTAACTTTATTTTAGCTGAGGCTATTAGAGCATCCCCCCAAAAAAGTGATGGGAAATGACTCTCCTTGAAAATTAACAATTACACATATATTTAAGTGTATTTCGTTGAATTTTATTTCAATTTCTAAACTAAAAAAAACTATGGTTTTCTTCAGGGGTTTATTTAGTGATGCAACGAATATTCGTCTCCGGCCGAATACCTGTTTTACTATTCGGCCTTGGCCGAATACTGTGCAAAAATGTATTTAATTTTCACAATTTGCAAGTTTTGTGTATTTTTAACTGTTCTTATTATTTTAATGGGCATTTTAAATGAAATCTTGTTATACTATGATACTTTGTCAGTTTTGAGAGTATTCACTAGTTTTATTGTCAACTTAAACCGTGTATACTATAAACCTCGACCATCTTAACATAAAATAAATCTATACAAAATCATAGGATAAAGCAGAAGAATAAACTATTTTTTTCTTGCATATTACAAGGGTTGGTATACTTATTTTATGAAACTAATTCTTATACATTAAAGGTTTAAATTGATAAAATATAAGCATAAATCATACATGAAATAATGTGGTCAGTTCTTTCTTTATCAAAATAAAATATGTATAAAAATGGAATAGTGGGATAGAAATATGCTTGTTTCCCGATCTTTATTATTTTTAAAAAATTGAAATGAGAATTTAAAATAGAAAACAGCATTGTTAATTTCCCTACATAACATTTCAAAAATATTCTTTGTAATCTTTGCAATTGTGAAAATCACAAAGCTTTTTCTGTGCAAATAGATTATAATGCAGACATTTTTAGGAGATAGAACTCTTTCTTTTTCTTTTCCTAAAATTTTAGCAAATTTGAAAAATAAGTGTTTATTACATTGGGTACATGTAGTGAACATCTAGTTCTGAAATGCACTTTCTGGCCTGTTAAGATAGGTTAGGAAATTTCATTCTCACTACTTAAACTGTTTCGTTTCTTCAAATAAAGGTTCTAAGAACGATAACAGTTCATTTTTCTCTTGGTGCCTACACCAGGGTTGGCAAAGTTGGGTTATCTGAAGCCACAGATTAAAGCCATTTAGACCACGGCACAACAGCCTGGAATCCTTAACTAATATTGACACTGGCATAGGCGTAGCGTGACCAAAAGTTTTGGACGGGCACAGGTCAAAAATTTCAGGAATACAGGTGGAACTTTTGCCCCCCCCCCCCCCTCTCCTACATTTTTCACTAGATTTTTCACAAGAGAAATATTAGCTCTTAATGTTCCGATGAATTGTACATACAATTTCTTCTTCTTTTTTCTTCCCCCCCCCCCCCCAGTTTTCCAGTTACCACTAGACTCGGATTTAAAAATAACCAGGCCCGTCATTTAGGGCGGTCGGAGAGGGGGGGGGGGGCAATTGCCCGCCCCCTTCCTTTTAGAAATTAATGTATTTACATACTAGTGGGCTTGTTATTTTCTGATGAAAATACATTGTTTTTGCACCTTTTGACCCCCCCCCCCCCTGCTGCAGAAACTTGAAATGACGGGAATAGAATTCAGCTGACCTTTTGGACGTGGATCTTCTGTTCGTGGACCTTTTGGTTTTGGACCCTTTAGCAGGAATCAACGGAGCCCTGAGCTTTTTATTACAAGTGTACTGCCATTAGTCCCGACTACATTTTCGGCAGCAGAGCAAGACATTTTTCATTTTGTTTCATTTCCCCTGATTAAGTTCCCCGTGTTTTTTTCTCATTTTTAATGCTCTCGCCGTATTTTCTTGTTCTATGAATTGACCTTATAGTAGCATGGATATCAGAAAAGTTATGTAACGACTTCTGTTAAGTAGGGTGTAGACTTAATTATTCCTAATTTGGGACGGGGTTTTGTCCGAGGGGGTTTCGCTCCGGGAATTTTTTTGAAAAATAGGCATAAAATTCTGCTTTTGAGGCCTTATATGAGGTAGTTGACACTAAAAATGCGAAAAAAAAAAGAAATGAGGGGAACAAAAACCTCTTAAAATTTTTATATTCAATCAAAATAAAAATAGCTTGTGCCTCCACAAATTGCTGACATTTACACTAATCAAAAATTAATAAGAGCGAGAGAGAAGAAGGAGGGCATAACATATTAAATCTTAAAAACTGCTGAAATGTTGCATATTTAACAAAGACCCAACTTGACATCCAATATAGGAAGAAATACACTCTTTGCAAAAAAAAAAAAAAAAATAGTTTAAATAAATACCTTTGCTCAATCTGGAAAAAGTTATATTACAGTGACAAAATTGAAAAGACTCAAAAGTAAGTTTTGAAAGACAAAGAAGAAAAAAAGAATGTATTGAGGACGATCATAAGCAAAAGCATAAGTATTCTTAAGTTTGTCATAGCTTTTAAGTACGTTTTTAACAATTGTACTTAAGTACTTCACAAACTACCTTATGTAAAATAGTTTTTAAACAGAAATAAATGATGTATTTTCCTTTATGTATTCTGAGAGTATTTTAGTTATTAACCTGCATTTAGGATTTTATTTCTCTTTGATACGAATATGACTGACAAATGCTCGAAAAAAGCTCTTAAAAATTGAATTTTTTGATTTGGGAAGATAAAAAAGCAATTCTGTGCTAAAATCCATATTTTATTATAAAAGTTTACTTTTCTCTGCAGTACCTAAGATAAAGAGATCGTCTTTTATCCTTTCTCCCCTCTGTATCTTTCTCTCTATAACAATGCAGGGTTGGCAAAGGACCCAGCCCAGAAAAACCCGCCCTGGTTTTTCTGAGCGGGTCCACCAACAAAAACCCACCCGGGTTTTTGTCAAAAGTGGGTTTTTGTTAATTTCTAAGTTATCAACAAATATTGTCAATAATATTACCTCATCTAAATTATACATAAAAAATAAGTAAGAAATCAGGTTTATTTGAGATAATTTTTCTTAGAGTAATTATTTATTTTATAAAATAATTATTATTTCTTCAATTTTTGAGTCATCGTCCAGAAAATTTTCCTAGCTATGATACTACTTTTTGTTGCAAAATACTTATTATTATTATTTATTTAATTATTTTTTGATAGCAAATTTCAAATTTTAAAATAAATTGAAAATGAACCATTGATTAACTTCTTGTAGATGGAAAAAATTGTTTAATTAATGTTTTATGATAATTTTGATTCAACGCAGAAGTCAAATAACGATAAAATACTGCAATTTTTGCTTTTATTCTGGAGCAAGAAAAATAAAGTTTTGCTATTCATTTCTTCTAACCCTACTGTATTTAGTATAATACTAACAGAACCCGGCAGACGTTGTTCTGCCCAGATGTATATTTCGTCTCCACATGGTGTTTTGGATGTAAAAATCTATAAAGCGTTGATGAAAATAGGCATGAAAGATTTTAAAAATTCTAAATCAAGCAAAGTTGAAATTACGCACTGAACAATCTACAAATAAGCCACCAATTATTTTTATAAAAATTAAAAAATACTGAACAATGAAAAACTTTACACATAATTTGATTTTAGATAGGAATTTTATTTACACATCAAGACAAAGAAGCTCTCCACAAATAACGAAAAGAGATCTTCGTTTTGAAAATAAAATGTAGAGACACTTAAAATGCATAATATGACTGGACCATGAATAGCTCTTTTAAATTAATTAAAAAGGAGAGAGAGAGAGAGAGCAGTGAATAGTAATAAAATGAAATTGACATATTTACAATAGAATGTAACTGGACCGCAAATAGCTACTTGAAAGTTATAAAAAAAGCACGGTGAATAAAATAAAGAGAAATGTACACATTTACAATTACGTTGCAAAAATGCACTGGACAATCCAAAAGGTAGGCCATCAATCGCTCTTCTAAATTTAAAAAAAAAAAAGCACGGTGAACAATAACAAATTTACACATTTACAATTGCGTTCTAAAAATTCACTGGACATTCCAAAAAAGTAGACCATCAATTGCTCCTTCAAAAAAAGAAAAAAAAACACGGTGAACAGTAAGAAAGAGAAATACAGAACACACTTTACAATAGTTATGTGCTGCAATCTGTCAATAACGAATTGAAACAATATCAAGGTACTAATTGAACACGATTATTTCTTTGAAATGTTCATTTTGGGGAAATTCAGACCCTTTTTTGGACCGTCCCTAAAAAGGGATGCTAAGCATTAATGGGTTAAGATTATTTCAAAAAAAAAAATCAATTAAGAAGCCCCACTCTTCCCCCCAACCTCCCCATCTGAAATTAATCAGTTTTGGTTTTGAAAATAAGAAATGGGGGAGACACTTCCCTTATCTCAGGCACACACCTATCATTGAGATATGCCTTCTAAAAAACATGCAAATGACATGACTAGATATTGAAGCAGGCTACTTAATGAGAAAAGATGATTATTTCTATTAATAAACAAGTGCAAATTATTTTAATTTTTTAATGGTATAAATTTAAGTTTTTGAAACTTTCACTCCCTAAATATTCCTGAATTTGTAGCAAAGCCCATTTGCAGCAGTTCTTCTATTTCGTAAAAGACAAGTGATAAAAGTTCATAGCTGAAACCATTGTCCAAAGCTTCTTAAATATACACATTAAATATTACAATACGGTTGATGATATTGTTAATAATATTAATTATTAGTTGATTGACATTGATTAAATACAATTCAGAACTTTAACTTAAATATATTTTTATTTGAATGAATGCATACATTATATATCAATACCCGCATAAGAAATAAAACTTTAACATACAAAAACCCAGAAAAACCCGGGTGGGTTGGGTTTTTGCCAACCCTGGCCTACACGGATAAAAGTCTTAGAATCATCTAAATATAATTATAATTTTTGTACTGGAATACTTTCAAATATTAACATTTCTCATAGAGAGATATGGTTTGTTGGTGCTAATTTGGTAAATGTAACCAATAAATACTATAAAAAATATATATGATACATTTCCATGCTAAATCATTTCAGTTTATTTTTCCCCTTATTTATTTGGAAGAGCTTTATGAAATACTTTTTTAGAAGCTTAAATATAGAGCTATGATCTTTAAGAACAATTGGTATACATTCTTCTTTGGTCGTCTTTTTAGTAATATTTAGGTCGAATATTTTTGAAGTTTGAACTAATGCTATCATTTTCAAAAAAATTATTCCAAATTATTTTTTTAAATCTTTAGTAATGTATATTGAACTCATAATCATACAAAAGTACGCTTTGAATGCAACCTGTGCTTTGTTTATTAACAAAAACAAGTCAATTATTCGGCGGCCGAATAGCCGAATATTCAGCCTTGAGTTTGGCCAAATATTCGGTATTCGGCCAAATTACTATTCGTTGCATCTCTAGTTTATATGCAGAAAAGCCGTGACTAACTACTTAACATATAGCATTTCCCCCTTGATGAAATAAATGTCATAGAATAACTAAGGGATGGGACCTGGGGGGAGGAGAGAAAAGGGGGGGGGAAGGGGTTTGATTGAGTAGGTGGGGGGCCGGATACGTGGATTTCGCCGATATCGATAACCGGTTTAGACTACATCACACACCGGATACCGGATATCCGGCCGGATATCCTGCGGATATCCGGCATTACAATTACATTGCATGTTCGCTTATTTTTATGTAATGCAGCTTCAAAACAATAAATCAAAGTTGTTTCTCGCATAATTTCTTTAAGAACATGTTAAATACATTTAAATTAATTTTTAAAGCCTCTATTTTATTTGTACAGGAGTAGCGCTACATATGAAATGAAACACTAGCATATTGTGATTTCTTTCTAAATTATGTATTTTTCTCAAAATAGACGAAACTTTAAAAGATTAAATTAAATATTTCTGTATATACTCAAAGTTTAAACTTTTAATTATTCTTAGCTTAAATTTTAAAGCTTTTCTGTTTCAATAATAGGTTTCTACGTAAATGATACAGTTATTAAATATTTCACCAATATATAAAAAAAAAGAAAGAAACAAAGAAAGAAAAGAGGAAAAAAAACTAAGCTCAGATAAACGTTTTTTTTTTTTTTTCAAATTGATACATACTTTATTAGAATTTTATGAATTTAAACTTCATTACAAAGTAACACATTTTCTTATTTCTAATTTTGCAATAATATAAAGCAAAATTTTGCTTTGAAATTCTTTTTTTTAAAGAATAATATGCATGTAATTTTTCTAACATACAAGTTAAAGAAGAAAATATGAAAACAGGACCAGTGTGTTAAATAATAATAATAATAATAAAGTTATACTCAAATAATCAGTTAAAAATTTTATATAACTCCAAAAAACAAAGGAACATGTTTTCTGAAGATTCAAATCAGCAGTTTAAATATACTTTTAAGAGGTATGCTAAAGTTGTTCACTTTTTAAAAAACAAATGAGTAAACTTTACTTAAATAATCAACTTGAAATTTTACTTTAGTTCCAAAAAATTAAGATACACATTCTTAAAAGTGGCAAATTATCATTTTAAATACATTAAGGGTCATGCTAAACATATTCACTTTTTTAAAAACAAATTAATAAACTAATTCTTAAACGATCACCTCGAAATTCAACTTCATTTTGAAAAAATAAAGATACATTCCGAGATGCAAATGTTATATTTATGGGTTATTCCAGCCAAAATGGTACAAATCATGTCTGAAATTGTCGAGTTAAGTTTATCAAATGAAGTAATTTTCGCCAACTAATCATTGTTTTAAAAATTATTCTCTGTTTATTTGTGCATAATAAAGTGTAAATGGCTTGTATATATGAGTCATTCATTAAGGGTTTTGAATAGTTCGACCACTTTGTGTAACAGAGGAGACAAATGAGGTTTGAAAAATATATTTCTAATCGTAAAGAAAAGTTAATTACAGAACAAGTATAAAATGAACTAAGCATCCTAAAACTAATTCTGTCTGCAATTTCAAGAAAAAATATTTTTTGCACTATTAATGCGACTGTAACAGAGTGGACATCCCACAGTGCAAATTAACTATCATCAGCAAAGAATTTTAGGCTTATCTTAGTTACTGATTATATGGGCGATTCTCTGTAAAGTGGTAATTGGCTGTCCGGACTGAGTATTTTAAAAATAATAAAGTGTAATAAGGTAGTTATCGCTCTTAATACAAGTAAAGCATTAATACTTTGTGGCCCAATTGTATTTGGAGTGATAACAATTTAATTTTTTTTTTTCTAGAAATTATCTAAGCGCCAAAAACAGTCCCCTGGCTGTCCCAATCCCATAGTCTGACTGTTAAAGATAGTATTTCAAAAAACCTATTAACACTACATAAATTTGGCAATTAATATCTAAAAATAGAATAATGAAGCTATATTTTTCTTATGAAATAAGGTATAATTACGTATTTCTAAAACTTAAAATTGTCATGTAAATTCTGTCCGGAGTTTTTTCAAACAGTCCCCTGCAACAAATTCAAAGCTGTAATACAAAAAATCTATAACTTTTGCAAATTCTTTTTGGCATGGCATGAAGTTTAAAGTAATCAGTGTGAATTTGCCGAAATCGCTGAGAACGGTGCTGAAACGCTACTTTGCTTAGTTCGAGAGCCACATTTGTGCTGAAAGTATGCATCGTGATCGTTGCGAAAACAGTCCTCTGGGAAGTGATTTTATTAATGTCAATTAATTTAATTATAAAACTTATTAGTTATTATGTCCACGATTTGTGTCTCAATTTATAGGTAGTCTCGTAACTATTTATGTTCCAATAGTTTTGCAGATATTACGCCACAAAGAGCAAAAACTCAGTTACCTGGCACAGTCCCCTGCCTAGTTATACTAGGCGGGGGACTTACCCCCTATCATGATTTATCAGAAAAACACAAATTCCAATTGGTCCTCTTTCAAACCAAAGTTATAGATTCATTTTCTGAGCAATAGTATTATAATTATACGAACATTTCAAAAAACCGTGCCCGGACAGATTTCGTGTGAAAAATGACGAGTTTACAGAGAATCGCCCATATAATTCAATGTATCAAAGTAATCAAAGCAGATACATTACTTGTACTTATTAAAAAAAATATCACATTGAATGCGATTGCTTATTTTATTTCTGAAAGGCTTGTAACAGAGTGGACAGTTTGAAACATAAAAAAAATCTAGGAACAAAGATAAATAGGTGTTTTTCCAAGATTTTTTTGTTTACATACATAAAAATCAGCAGAAAGGGTGTCAGAAGCATTTTTTGTGCTGTGCATTGCAAATGATTTTGTTGTTGCATTTCAGCTTAATCTTAAATTGCATTTTAAGTCCTAGCAATTTGAAGCTGGGGCAGATCATTTTTTCCTTCTTTTGCCAAAGATTTTTTTTTTTTTTTTGGGGGGGGGGGGGTCCTTTATAAATGGCTTATGCCTAAATAAGTAATACTTGGTTACACACAATTAGATGGAGAACAAATAAAAAAATATAATTAATTGGTGGTAAACATTAAAATTAATTCCCAAAATTCTGAAGTATCGGGACTGATTTGTACCATTTTCGCTGAAATGACCGATATATTATCATTATTATTTAAAATTATTCTAAACATGTTCACTTTAAAAAATAAATTAATAAACTTATATCTAAATAATTAACTTAAAGTTTTACTTAAATTCTAAAAGACAAAATACACTTTCTAATGATGCAAATTAACATCTTAAATACAGTCAAGTCTCAATAGCTCATAGTCCCAAGGGATCGGCTAAAAACTTAGAGTTATTGATAGTTCGAGTTACAAGCAGTTCCTACCGTCTTTTCAAGAATTTGGGACCAAATGAAAACTTTGAAATGAAGGTATATTTGAGTTTATAAAGCTTTGAGTTATCGAAACTCGATTGAATGTTATTGAGGGTCATGCTCAACATGTTCTCGAGGAGTTACGGAGCTGCGTGACAGACGTGAAAAGATTCTAATAGCAGAGAAATATCTTTTCTGAAAGGAAGGTATTACAAAAAGAAAGAACGAAACAAAGTGCAAAATTCAAAATTTCTTTACACACATTTAAACTCTTTCAAAAAAAAAAAAAAAAACATGGTTTTAAGTTGCGACGATTCATGGGGACAGATGTTTTCATTATCTAAAAGAAAACTTTCGTCAGTGTTAGATAGGTTATTTAGTGTATGTTATTTTCAATTATAATAAAGCAATAATAGTGGCAAAGTAAAAAATATCTAATTACAACATCATTGGGTGTTAATAGATCGCAATTTTTGTTAGAAGCACAAAAACTAAAAATAAAAGAATTCAATAAATAAAATAATTTGAGAATTTATATTAAAAGCTACTGCGATTAATTTTTATGAACTAACGATATGATCGTAAGTTTTTTTCAAACTTTTGTCGCACATTAATCCTTGAAGGTTTGTAGCCTTTTCTTTCTAAATATTTTAACTAAAATATTTTTGAAAAGCTGAAGACAATCATATTTTATCTGGCAATTGTGAAAAATCAAATATGCAGAATGCTTCCATGTCCAGTACACAGTCGGAGGAATAACACAATTTTTGTTTTAGAAGCAAAAATTGGTAAAAAGGAAAGATGAAAAGTAATTACATCATCTAAAAGGTTTATCAAACAATGAAATTTTTAACTAAGATTTTTATAAAAAAGAAAATATTTAATTAGGTCCTCACATCATACCGGATAACCCTCACATCAATTCCGGATATTCCCCACATCAATACCGGATACTTAGCCGGATATCCTGCAAAAATCTTCCGGATATCCGTATCCGGGGCGGTCAGCCGGATCGGATATCCGGAAGTACCGGATACTTAAAATATCAGCCGGATAGGCCGGATACCGGATAGTTACCGGATATCCGGTCCATCCCTAGTCAATACACTGAGTCTATACTTGTTTGAAGAAATAAATTTCAGAAAAGACTAGCACATTTATTCACATTAAAGGAATTTCTAGAAATAGACCAAATAAAGCAGTTTTACATTTTTATGTTTCAGTTTAAATTAGCTTAAATACAGTTAGTTCACACAATCACAAAAGCAGTAGGTACACTTCACTCTTAACCTCATAAAATTCTCAAAATCTGTAAATTATACTTCTTTCAATGGAATCAGTTTTGAATTTATCATTTTTATTTTCATTCACTTTTCTAAGAATCATTTTCTTTCAATTTTCCACTTGAACAAAGAATTGGATAGATTTTTGATGGAACAAAAGAAGTTGAGCTAAAAGAAATGATGTCGTTATAAATCTTAAATTTCCCCCTTTCCCTTGAATAGACGAATCGTGCATTTGTATTGAGTTTCAAACTATTTTACAAAACAACAAATAACTTTTAACCAGAAATGGAAAACCACAAATACATAGAACATTTACATCGTCATATGCGCTCTACCTCTTTTTTTTTTTTTTTTTTCAACTCATACAAATAACAATTGTAAGAATGTGATAAAAAGTATTTTGTGATTAAATTAAATTTTTCATACCTCATATGATGAATGAGAACCCAAATTTGGATCACTGGACATTTTACGAAAGCGCGCAACGCCTATCACAAAACTGCTGCGACGGTTTAATATTTTTTCTAAAGCGGAAAAGACTGAATGAATCATGTCCTTGAAACTGTAAAGAGACCACGTGACAAAACAATTTTATCAGTTAATTTTAGATAGTGAAAGTTCGATTCATTACAAATTGAGTACTATCTCACCCATCACGCATTACATTCAAGGATTGTACAGAATGTATCTTTCAGTGTGATATTTACGTAAATAGATTCATTTCCCTTAAAACAAGGGAAGTAAAATGTTTTTGAGATCGCGCTCATTTTTTGTTGACACTTTATTTGGTTACAGTCCCAGTTAAAATGCAGACGGTTACTGTAATGTGTGAAGACACATTTAGACTCAAGGTTTCTCCTCTTTAATAGTTATAAATGGACCCTATTCACATGACGTCATTGTGGGTCTCTCTTATCTTTTCAACGTGAAAACAGGAAGGGATTCAAGTGAAACAGCACTGCGATCGCTTCGAATTACAATCGCTACTGAAAGTGAATTACATTATCATCAACTTAACTTGGCATGACGTCACTACGGGTGGAGCCAATAAGAGCTCACAAGCTTTCAGCGATCTCCTCCTATTCGCTAAGTAGGCTGTGACGTTTTATCTAGCTCGTTTTTCATAGGCAAACGTCACGCTGACGTCACGATGTTTTTATCAAGAAACGTTCTAATGTAATTCATTTCCAGTAGCGATTGTAATTTGCGATCGCCTGTTTCACTTGAATCCCTGCCATAATGTATTTTATAAAAAAAGCTAAAATCGCGTTGTAGTTAGAGTAGTATAAATCTAAGGGCCGAATTCAAGTGAAACACCACTGCAATCGCTTCGAGGCGATCGCAATTGCAATCGCTACAGGAAGTCAAATTACGACAGAATAGCATCTTGTAGCGATTGTAACGTTTCACTTGAATCCAAATTTGGGAATTTGCGATTGCATTGGTGAGTTGCAATCGTCCGTGTTTCACTTGAATCCCGGCCTAAGTTTGCAGTTTTCAAAAACCAGTGCTCGCTGCGAAATTCGCGGAAAACTGTGAAATTATAGTGCCTAGAAGGGCTAGTGCACCCTTCTAAGCACTATAGCGAAATGTTCCTACTTTTTTTAGTTTTTAATTTATAACTCTTAACTTATGCAACTTTTGATTATACATGTGAATACCCATTTTTAAGAATGCTAAATATGCAACAAGTTAAGCTCAAGTAGAATTCTGTAGGAGCAATAGCTTAGGAGATATCGTACTTCAAAAATTGGTCATTTTTTGCGAAAGATGAAAAAATCATGCTTCGATCATATTGTGGACCAAATATCAACAAAAAAATTCCTTGTCTATAAGAGGGAAAATGGTAATTTAATTAGACTACTTTTAATCAGCTTTCACTTAACAAGGGGACCTCACAGGTTGTCACTCACCGATTTTGATGAGTTTTATATATTATGTAGAGGGACTCACACTAAGTATTTTAGCAAAAGGATATTCCCCAATGCACATTAGTTTTTTGAGGTATAACGATCCAAAGTTCAGCTCGAAGTTATTATCGAGATACGGTTGAGCAGTGGTCACAACAGCGGCCGTAGCCCAGAGAGCAAGGTCCCCCACTCCGACCGCTGGAGGTCTGGGGATCGGGTCCCGTTTTTTTTTTTTTTTAATCGAAATAAATTCAATAGTTAATGGAAAATCGTTCAATTATTCATTTTTATTTTATACTGCTCGACATTGAAAATGCAACACCAAGAAGGAGTGGTCAGAAATTGATGAAATTTGGTAAGAAGACAGAGACAGCATGGAACAACAAGTGATATTTATTTCAAAATAAATAAGCAAAATTTAGAGCGAGGACGGCGTTGGCTCAGTAAGAAGTAGGACCACCGCGGACAGCGATGCACGAAGAAACACGTCTAGGCATGGAGTCAATAAGCCTGCGGATGGTGTCCTGAGGAATGGCACTCCATTCCCTTTCAACCATTTGCCACAGTTCGTCCTCTGAACGAGGCAGTGGCAGGTTCTGCAAACGGCGTCCAATCACGTCCCACACATGTTCGATTGGTGACAAGTCAGGAGAGTATGGTAGCCAGGAAAGCATCTGTACACCTCGTAGAGCATGTTGGCTGATTCGAGCACTGTGAGGCCGGGCGTTATCCCGTTGAAAAATTGCATTTGGCAGACCCTGAAGGTAGGGGATTGCCACCGGCAGCAGTACATTATCTACATATCGTTGGGCCGTCATAGTGCCCCGAACACGAACTAGAGGTGATACGGAATTGTATGCAATAGCGCCCCAAACCATTATGCCACGTTGTCGCGCTGTGGGGCGTTCCACAGTTACTGCCGGATTCGATCTTTCTCCACGTCGACGCCACACACGTATGCGATGACTATCGCTGGACAAACAGAAGCGGGATTCATCTGAGAACACTACGGTTTGCCATTCTGCCATCCACGTCGCTCTGGTCCGGCACCATTCCAAACGTTGGAGTCTGTGCTGTGAGGTCAATGGCAGTCTTCTTAGCGGGCGCCGTGATTGCAGGACACGTGCAACCAGTCGACGGAAAATGGTTCTGGTCGACACAGGAACATCCAGGGTACCTTGCACGTGCTGCAGAATCGACGTACAAGTGACTTGCGGGTCCGCCACAGCTTGTCGGTGAATCCGTCGATCCAAGCGGTCTGACGTCACTCTGGCTGCACCTGCACCCCTTAATGTGGCTACATTTCCTCTTTCCAACCATCTCCGACACAGCCGATGCACAGTGCTTGCATCCATGTGGGTATCAGCTGCAATTTGACGTATGGACAAACCTCCCCTTCTCAGTCCGATCACCATACCCCTTGTAAAGTCGTCTATATGCTGGAAGTGTCTTCGTTGAGGACGGCGTGGCATTTCCTCCTATCACACGTATCCTTCGAGACAAAAACCAAATTTCTCCGATAATTAGTCTGGCAGAAAAACCAACATGAACATAGCCCACTTTTCAACTTCATTCTCTTATATCTTACTTCACGAGCGTCGGAGAGCTGCGCATTTCATATCATTTGCATAACTCAGTGACGTGCGTCTACGGTAAAATTTGCATGAATTTCTGACCACTCCTTCTTGGTGTTGCATTTTCAATGTCGAGCAGTGTATTTATTTATTTATTTAAAAAAGAAATCTATTTTTTCAATTTTTAATATTGTTAATTCACGGGACTCGATCCCCAGACCTCCAGCGGTCGGAGTGGGAGAACTTGCTCACTGCGCTACGGCCGCTGTTATGACCACTGCTCAACCGTACCTCTATAACAACTTCGAGCTGAACTTTGGATCGTTATATCTCGAAAACTAAGGCGCATTGTGGAATATTCTTTTGCTAAAATACTTAGGGAGGGTCCCGCTACATAATATATAAAACTCATCAAAGTCGGTGAGTGAAAACCTGTATGTCTGCAATTTCAAGAAAAAAATTTTTTTTTCATCATTAAATCGACTGCAACACTTTCAGGTCTGAGCCTTTTCGACCGCGCATCTCTCTCCAGACTGGGGGGAGGGGGGTGTCGCTTTTCGTGATTTTCTATAAAATAATTGGAAAAAGTTAATGTTGTTAATTTTAATTTTATTAAATACTTCAAAATGTTTTCTTTTATGATGAAAGACTTATTTAAGTGAAACAACAATTAATATTTAGTAAGAAATTGTCGAAAAATGCATGTTTGGAACTTGAAAAAAAAGTTCCGCATAGGAAAATATCATTTTTGATCATGAAAATATGCACAAATTTAATTAAAAACTTACTCAAATCTTGAACAAATATTTAAAAAAAGATTTAATTTTCCAATTTCCATTATTTTGCAAAATTTGCTTTGGTGTGGTACATTTTAAAACACGGATTTGCACTATTGCACGCTTACACTAATTCGTATAAGCCTTGATTCTATAGCGTCTCCTGCTGTTAATTCTGATTGGTGGTGCCATCTATATATTTTTTAAAAAAAGTAAAATGTCCATAGATAATATCTAAAAATAATTGAAACGAAAAAAATCCGTATTTTCAGAGCAACAGTAGCTCAAACTTGACCCCGAGCTGAGATCAGGCTTAGTCATCTTCAACAAGAACGGCACCCCGAGCTGAGCTCGGACTTAGACCGGAAAGTGGTAACAGAGTGGACATCCAACAGTTCAAATTAACTACCAACCTTACTAAAAGAATTAGGCTCACCCTGGTTGCTGACTATGTAATTCAATGTAGCAAGCTAATCACGGCAGTTATACTACCTATATTTTTTAAAAACTATATCAGATTGAATGCAATTGTTTATTTTATTTCCAAAAGGCTTGTAACAGAAAGGACAATTCGAAACATAGAAAATCTAGGGACATGGATAAATAATAGTGTTTCTTGGGGAATTTTTTTTTTCATTTGCTTAATAAACTGCAGAAATGGTGTCAGAAAATCTTTTGTGCAGTGCAGTGTAATTTATTTTGTTGTTACATTTCAGTTTAATTTTAAATCACATTTAATGTTCTATCAATTTGAAGCTGGGACACGTCATTTTCTCCTTCTTCTGACAAAGATATTTTTTTTGTGTCCTTTCTAAATGGATTATACCTAATCAATTGATACTTGATGGCACTTAATAGGTGGTAGTTATTAAAATTGATTTTAAAAAATTATAAAGTCTCGGACATGATTTGTACCATTTTCGCTGGAATGACCCAGGTTCAATATTTCATTTACAATCGCAAAAAAACAAATTTTCGGATTTTTTTCTTTTTTTTTTCAGATATGAGTAAAATCGTATTCTAATAAGAATAGGAGGTCACTGAACAAAAAAAAAAAAAAAATACATGGAATGGGATATAAAGAGTAAAAAAAACAAACATTGCAGTAAAATATTATTTTAATCAGGTGAACTCTCTCTTAATGCGCCAGGCCCAAGCTGACACATACAGAAAAAGGCGCATAAGTGAGAGAGACGTATAAGTGAACAAGCCTATTTAGAGGACTAAAACGCAACATAGGTTCTAATGAGAGAATGAATAAGAATGTTTCTATAGAAAAGGGACATATTACTACGGTTTGGCAATTACTGTAACGTAACTACAATGATAAAGAGAAAACAAAAATTGTAGCATACCTAATTACAAACTGTTCCCTTTAAAACGATCCATAATAGATAATTGTCCCTCTCCGAACTCTAGTTCATGCGAAAAAAATGCCTTCCGTGAGCAATAAAGGCGAAAGATTAAAGAGGAAAGTGAAGAAAAAATGCTTATTTTTTAAAGAAAATAAATTAATTTTTTACATTTTAGGGAAAATTCGGCGCATAAGTGAAATATTTATCTTTAGAGCGACGCATAAACGAACGATACTATCATTATTTTGCTATGGAATGTGCTGGGACCATTTAAAATCGTCGTATAAGTGAAAGAGGCGCATAAATGAGGCTGCGTATAAGTGACAGTTCACTGTAATTTAATAAAACCTTACAGGTCAATTTTGTTCATTGTTTTGCTTTCTTTTATAATGGTCCTTGTTGGCTGTGCAGTGGCGTACTCAGGAGGTGGGATGATAGGGCTGCAGCCCCCTCCGAAATTTTCAAAATGATTTTTTTTTTTTAATTTAAGCTTTGATTTGTGTTCCCGTTTCCGTCCCTTATCATTCTTTTTTTTTCGAAGTTCGCAATGTCAGGAAAAAGTTTTTCAGATCAACTAAATTAAGTATAACACTTAAAATGAAAAGGAAAGAGAAGGGAAATGAGTTTAAAAAAAAAAGTTTAATTATCTTTTAACTTAACGTCACGTTTATGATCTATATGCAATTCAATTTTGGCTTGTTTTTATCGCAAATAATATGTTTCAGAACACCAATCAATTGCTTTCTTTCATGCAAACTCGGTTCGCTATGTTTAAAACCAAATATGATTGAAATTTAGGGAGGCAGCCAAAAGTAAAAATCAATTGCAAAATTAACATATTACAGGCCACAAATTTTCCAAAAATTTTGCAAGCAAAAACAGGAAGCAGCACAAATTTCAGGTAACTTTAATTTAAACCATTTTCTATTCATCAAAACGCTTTACTGTTTTAAGTTATTATAAAGATTAAAAAATAATAATAAAGTGATTTATTATTTGTCACATTAAATTAGCATTGAAACGCAAATTCCAACATTATACCTCCTTTAGCTACATTTTGATGAGGTGCTACCCCCTCCCTTTCAAAGGGTCTCTGCTCAGCATTCACCCCGCCCCCCCCCTGAAACGATTTGTCTGTACGCCGCAGTGGCTGTGTTCTAATCCCGATTTTTTTTTTCCAGATTTTCCTTAATTACACCTAAACTATGCAACTTTTGCTGATACCTGTGCATACCCATTTTGAAGAACACTAAATTTGCAACAATTTAAGCTCAAGTGGTGTTCTGTGGGCCCAGGGCTGGCCTTAGCAAATGCGGGGCCCGATTGTAGAACTCTGATGGGCCTCTTTTAAAACTCTTTTTAAAATAAAAACTTTTTGTTTTGCTATTTTTTACAAGAAAAAAAAGAATCAATAGCTTGCTAAAACAAGTCGCATTACAGACTAACCTTCTTTACTATTTTAATTGCACCGTCCTACCCTGACCCTTTCTGTTGCTGATGTGCGGTTCGAAGGATTTTCGTCTAACTTACATAAACTCTATTTTTAGCTCAGAACTTTTAGCCACCCAGCGTGTGGCAACACCTGATGTACCTTCATTAAAAGAGCGAGTTTGGAGGTAAGCACGGCTGCTTCTACTCGCGTACGACTTCGACTGTTGTTACAGCAAGATGCCGTCTTCTTAATTTTTAGTTCAACCTACCTGTAACTAAGTTAATAAACGACATTTTATCCTAACTGTTTATCTACGCTATAATCTTGTGATACACGTCATACCAACAACACGCAGCCACATTGGTGACTTTCGGACGACAGGATTTATCCTGTGTTTGAACTGCGAACTACGGGGTGAGTGGTTTCTTTTTGTCTGTACCTGTCTGTCACTAGTGGTTCAAAATACCGGATGATAAAACTGAAAAAGAAGAAACTGCGACTAATAGGGAAGAAGCTTCAGTTAACAGAATTGGCATGAAAATGCCCAGTTTTTCACCCTTAAATGTCAAATTGTATTTTGCTCAATTGGAAGCAAATTTTGCAATTGCGAATATTGTCAGTGAACAGACAAAATACAGCCATTTAATCGCTTCAATTGAAGCAAGAGTATCTAACGTATGTATCGGAAATTGTTTTTCTCCGCCTCAGCTGTTACATGATATGAGGGAATTGAGCAATCATAAGTTAGACGACAGTATTTTCAAAAATTTGTGGCTAAGCCACCTACCTGCAAATAGCAGGCCTATTTCTTTGCGACTAGTTCTGAAAGTATACTCAGGTTAGCTGTGATGGCGGATAAAACGTAGCTGAGAAGAAGTAACTGCTTTCCGTCAGTAGGCAGTGGGTACGATTCCCCCTCCCCGTCAAGCTGGACGAATGTCAGCATCATTTCTCGCTAGAAAGAGTAGAAGTCAGCAGATTTTTCAACTGAAGCATGGTTTCAAAAATTGGTCGACACACAGTTACCCTAGGAAGCAGGTTTCGAAAAAGTTTTTCAAATTCGCGATCTCATTGCCGTGTTTTGGTTAGAGAGTATGGTGTTTCACAGACTTTCTGCTGAGCTCATCGCCCCCTTTAAGACGCTGACTGACACTTATCGCCCTCCCCCCCTTCTTCCTCGAAAAAAAAAAAGTAAGTGAACATCGATATTATTAAAAATATAAGCAGTTTTAACCAATCACTTTTAAACTAAAAATATTAATAAATAAATAAAATACCTTTAATTTTTTTTTATTTCACAAAGCGAACTGATAAGCATTTGATGGGTAATATTTAACTAAGATCATCGACGTACTTTTCAAAAACAGAAGTACATTTTTCAAGAAATTATTTTCCTTTCTACACTGGAATCTGGGGGAATTAAAATCATTGAAACTAAAAATTTGAAAGAAAATATATTGAAAATCTGAAAATTCATAAAATGGACAATGAAATGACAAAATACTTCCTAAGGTTCAAGGAGGAAGCTCTTGAACTTTAATTAGTTTTTTCCTTAACTTGTGATTAAGTGTCTGAACTCTGAACAACCGGTTTCGTACATGTTTACTCACAAATTCGGTTATCGCCACCCCTTTACTACTAGTGTTTTCTCTTCTAAATACCCATCACCCCTATCGCCCCTTTAGAATTTACCGTCCCTTCGAGGAAGCCAAATCGCCCCTTAGGGGGCAATCGCCCCCAGGTTGGGAATCACTGGGTTAGAGGGTAACGGGAAAGGAGAGATCTCTACCAAAATTTTAAATCCCTAAAACGCCATTTTAGGCAATTGACTTCGTTGTTAGAGAAAAGGCCAATCTTCCAGACATTTTCGGAAATTAATCAGAATATAGACACAGAAATTTACTATTCCTCCAGAAGCGCTCTGAAGCTGAAGTCATAATATTGTAATTTTAAGTTATCTTTGATGATGGGGACATTTGGGGAGGAGGAAGGGGAGTTATCGCATGATCTCACCTGGAAATGTTCCGCAACTTAAAAGTCTAACAGTGGAATTTTAGGATCTTTTTGGTCTTTGTCAAGGAGGTTAAGATAACCTTCTGATTCCGTGTTTCTTTTCAAATAGATGCCCTCTGAAGTTGGCATTCGGGGCACGGGTTCCAAATTTCCCCCATAAATCTGGCACTAGAAAGCACCTATCCTTTCGTTACGCCACTCGTGAAAAGATTAAAAATTGCCATCCACCTCTAGCTATGCGGGACGGTTTGCTATAACCTCTCGTACGTTTTCTTTTTTAAGGCAAAAAGCTCAGAAATTATCTTGATTAAGTGTGTTTGTTGATTTTTGGAGAAAATAGGGCCTCATGGGTCCCCTTACATAAACGCCCCTGGAAAACTCATCGGGTGAAAAATGCTCTTATGTTTCCTTTTAACTTACGTGCTTGTACAACTGATATTTTACGTTTCATACTGGCAACTGTAAACATCGGTAGTGTTTTCTAGGAGAACATTTCATTGTTGATGAATTTTAATAAGCCCGCCTCCAAATAAATAAGTAAATACCTTAATTGCCCCTTAAATGGGAGACCCCAGTACAATAAGGCCCTTCGAGGGGCCCCTATAGCCATAATATTTAAGTGGCGATAATCATTTGGAATTTTGAGGCCGATTATGTTTTTTCTTTCTTTCTTTTTTGACAATAAGAATATAAGTTGCCGTAGGTACGACCCTGGATTTAAGATGTTCAAATCGACAGATGTTTAAATTTTTCTAATAATTTACCTGACAGTAGTAGTTTTGGGAATGTATCTGATAACTTCAATAGAATAATAGAGATGTCAAAAGTTTCAGAAAGTTCTCCTACATCATAAATTGAACTAATCGTAGCAAAATACTTTCAAACAGATTAAACATCAGTTAAATATTGACAATTAGCTTTTTATTTTGATATAGTTTTTTTTTAACATTTACCTAAAGGCAAAAATAATTTGTCGGCAGGGGCCCCCTGCTCCTACACCATAAATTTAACTAAATGTAGCACCATACTTTCAGACAGATTAAACATCAGTTAAATATTGCCAAATAGCTTTTTATTTTGATATAGTTTTTTTTAACATTTACCTAAAGGCAAACATAATTTGTCGGCGCGGGGCCCCTTGCTAGAGCGGCGCCCGATTGGGCAAAATCGCTCCAATCGGCCTAGAGGACCGGCCCCAGTGTGGACGCCCCAATAGTTTAGGAGTTATTGTATACTTTAACAATTTGTCATTTTTAGCGAGAAATGAAAAAAAAAAGGCTTTGGTCATATTTTTAGACCCAAATTATCGACATAAAATTCGTGTGTCTAGTCTTATGTCAGTTATTATAACATACAGTGAAATTTGATCATCTTTTATTAAAGCCTAAAGAGAAGTCTGTAGGTTCAACAGGGACGTCATTTCAGGTTTTTTCAGGGGGGGCAAAGGGTCCAAACACAATGCAATTTCACCGCAAAACATCAAAAATCAACCCACTTATATGTAAATACATTAATTTCTCAAATCCAGGGGGGGGGGTCGATTGACCCCCCCCCCCCAAATGACGGGCCTGTGGATTCCAATATTTCCTTTACACAGATCGCTGAAAATACTAATAGTTCGAAATTTTTAATAATTTTCTTCTTGAGTAATGAGACAGAAAAATCGTTTTCTAATAAGAATAGTGAGGACCACTGGACAACGAAAAGAACGCATGGAATGGTAATAAAAGGAGCAAAATATAAAACTATTAGCGAATATTATTTTCATAATTAAAAAAAATCTACTTAGCAGGTCTAATTAGCTCAAGGTTTAGCTTAATTTGTTAATGGGTTCCTTGTTAGCTGAAGCCGACAAACGCAAGTATTCTCAAGATTGACAAGGATGCTCTTCGCAATTGAGTTTGGGCAAGTGAGAATGCGATTTTATCAGCATCCCCCTTTAGCGGGACATCAATTTTCACTTGGTAACTGATTATAAGCCACTCGTATCAATTTTTGCTCCAAAACAAAATCCTACCATGTCTTTTCTAGAGATAAAATAGCAACCGTAGACCCCTTTCCAGCAGAACTAGGGATTTCGCAGTCAAATCGCTTTATCTGCGTGCAGGCGCTTATCCAGACGGGGGTTATGAGGGTCATGAATCCCCCCCCCTCTCATAAGCGACCAATTATAGGATAAAACTACAGTTTTCAGGACTAATAATATTACGGAAAAATTGCCTAACCCTCCCGTTTATCGCATCAAAAAATTGATACTTTGACTCCACCCTGATCCGAAAATGACGTCGCTCTCTCCTTAACCAGAAGCTGGATCTCGCCCTTTTGATAATAATTAGAACATCTAGCTTTTGTGCTATTGTACGGTGCTTCCTGTAACAATTTTTCAAATGTTTACGGGGGAAAGTGAAATACGTAATTCATTTTGTTTGATTACTGATTCAATTATTGCGTCACTGACGTATTCATTCATTGATCCATTTCCCTGAATTCCTTCATTTATTAATTCGCTTATTCATTTATTTTCTTATTTATTCACTTTTATTCACTCATTTTTTTCTTGTATTTAATAAGTGTTTTTGCATTCGTTTTATTGTTTCATTATTTATTCATTTATTCGATCATTCATGTATTTATTCATTTCGGATAGAAATTGTTATTAAATAAGTCAAATAGAAAATATTTCACTGGAAAAATATTTATTTTTCCACTCTTTGATCCATTTTAGGGGCAAGTGGAAAAGTTTTCCTGCTTTTGATCTCTTTTACAATTATTTGCTTTGCCTTTTTCTTCTATCTTTTTGTTTCGAAAGTGAGAAAATTTAGCTGCCAAAAATGCGAAACTATAGGTTCAATGCGAGAGATTAGTAATGAAGGTTTGCATTAATATTTCTATATGCTGTAATTTTCGAAATAAATTTATAAATTGCTCATTTTGAAAAAGGTAAATCATTTTAACTTGTACATTTCGTCCCACAATCCCGTACATTGCAAACAGAAAAATTGCAATGTCAAAGAACAGTCGACAAAGCAATAGCTTAAAATATGAACTTTGAACTTAACCCATTAATGCCTAGCGTCTCTTTTTAGGGACGGACCAAAAAAGGGTCTGAATTTCCCTAAAATGAACATTTCAATCAAATAATAGTGTTCAATTAGTACTTTGGTATTGTTTCAATTCGTTATTAACAGAAAGCAGCACATAACCATTGTAAAGTGTGTTCTGTAGCAGTTTGAAAATGATCTTTATCAAAAATGACATCGTTCACAATCTCAAGTAAAAAAGCTAAGTTTTCAAAGTTATTCCCAGCTTCCCAGTTTATGTTAATTGCTGATTTTATTTCCTCTTATGAAATGTCTTTGTAAATATTATATCGTGGGCAGAAAAAAAAATTAGTAAAAAAAGTATGTACCCTCTGGGGTCTATCGTAACTTTTAAGGGACGATTTTTCTTTCCTTAATAAAAAAATTATTTTTTACATAATATTTTTTTTACTATTTTTCCTGTCCATTAAACACTGTTTGTAACCAGTATACAAAATTTCTTTGGAAAAAAAAAAAAATGTCAGGCATTAATGGGTTAAAAAGGAAATGGGTACGTAAAATTATCTGATGTCTGTCCTTATTATTTGATATAATTTTCTGAAAAGGATAAAATTTTGGAAACAGCATGTAAAGTTCCTAATTAGGCTCATTTGAAAGTCAATAATAATAATAATAATAATAATAATAAAAAAAAAAAAAAAAAAAAAAAAAAAAAAAAACGTGTTTGTGTCAAAAAAGCAGAAAAGTAAATCAAGGGCAAAAAGAACAAGAAATTTTAGAAACAATGACACGTAACATTTATTTTCATCCGATGAATTATTTACAAAATGAACCTGTTCATCACTCCACAATTATGATACAATCATACATGTTGACAAGTTTTCAGTTAACGTAGCACAAATAAAATGTAACACAGTTCAAATACAAATGCAATTCATATTTAAAGGCATAGAGGCTTCTTTGAAATTTTAAGATAAGCTCTAGGAGAACAAATAAATTAGAAAATTAAGGTTTAAGTTAACATTAAAATTGACAGAAATAAATCCATACGCCAATAAGTATTATTGATATCAGTATCCAATTGCATTGTATACAGTACTATGTTATCACGAATTTTTTAAGCATGGGAACATAAGTGCTTATGGTTTGTTACACGTTCACAATGAGTTGTCTAATTTTCGCCAAAGGTATTGTTTTTCATTTTTATAAACATTTAGCAGATTATTGAAGAAAATGTGCGCTTTCAATCAAATACGTTTAAATCTGGAAAACGCACAAAATTTGTAAAGTATATCAAAACAGCATTATTAGACACGGTATTAATTTTATCTTAAACGTATTCATTTTTATAACAGTTTGTTGCTGTCTTTTCTCTCTCTTGTTCTAAAGTGAATTTGAAAATGATTGCTAAATGCGCATTTCTTTGACATTCCGTCTTTTTATTGCATTAATATTTGTAACGCAAGCAGTTCGCTTTTTATTACTGATTAATTAGCGCTTTGGATTACAATTTTTCAAGAAACTTCTAAATTTCTTTGCACTGTAACAAACAATATTTTAAAGAACATATAAGCTAACAATATGCGATGTTTTAAAAAATGTCGAACGAAACCTAATTCGGGAGTCAACTATACTAGACTGCAAGGTTTCTTGACAACAACATCGTGACGTCAGCGTGACGTTAGCCTATGAAAAACGAGCTAGATAAAACGTCACAGCCTACTTGGCGAAGAAGAGGAGATCGCTAACTGCTTGTGAGCTCTTATTGGATACGCCCGTAGTGACGTTCAGTGTCTAGTTAAGTTGCTGTCTAGTATAGGGATCATTTTATTTGGTGTTTATGTCAGTGAAAATGACCACTAGGAGTTGACATGCCTCCTGTTATTACTAAATTTTTAACTGAAATTAAAAAAAAATATTTCGTAAGAATAGTAATTCGAGTTGCGTTCAAAGGCGGATACAGGGGAGGGGCGATCGCCTCTCTCTTAAAGGACTCTCACTCAGTAAATTTTCAACATTGAAGTTCAAAAATAAATTTTTGGCCTATTTTTGATGTTAGGCAAAGGAAGATTGAAGACCGAGACCTTTGTGGTCTGTATTTGTAAACTGGTACATGAAGTAAAGGGTGAGTGAAAAAATCAGTCGCCCGTTCCTTGAAACATTTCTGGATCCGCCCTTGGTTGCGTTTTCGGAAAAGCATTAAAATTTGAAAATATAGAATAGCAATAAACCTAAGCTGTGACAAGACATCTTTATTTTCTTCGACTTTAATGAACTTTTTACCCCATTCTCCACAGTCCCTGCCGCATGCACACCATGCTTTTATAGTCCTTTTAACAAAAATGATAAACGAGCCTCTCAGGCTTCGCTCAATTCTCAAAACTAAAAAAAAAAAAAGTCTGCGTTTTTATCTTTAATTCAGTCGATCACATGCTTTTATAGTCCTTTTAACAAAAAATAAAAAGGCTTCTCTCAATTCTCATAGAACTAAAAAGAAAAAAAAAATCGTCTGCGTTTTTTTTTTTTAATTCAGTCGATCACATGCTTTTATAGTCCTTTTAACAAAAAATAAAAAGGCTTCTCTCAATTCTCATAGAACTAAAAAGAAAAAAAAAATCGTCTGCGTTTTTTTTTTTTTAATTCAGTCGATCACATGCTTTTATAGTCCTTTTAACAAAAAAATAAAAAGGCTTCTCTCAATTCTCATAAAACTAAAAAGAAAAAAAAAATCGTCTGCGGTTTTTTTTTTTTTTTTCTTTTAAATCTCAGTCGACCTTCGCCATTTCCCTCTCGAACTCTTTGTTGCTGGAAGAGTGCTGCTTCTTCTTCTTGAGGTCCTCGATGAACTGCTTGCTCTTGCTCTTCATGCGCAGCTCCTCGTTGTAGGTCTTGCGGTAGAAGTTGTAGAACATGGCGAAGAAGAGGATCGCGTGGAAGATGATGATGTAGGCGAAGACGGGCTGGAAGCCGCAGTCGTAGAAGATGGGGATGGTGGCGTGGATGGTGGCGATGATGAACTGGATCTGCAAGGGGAGATCGGATTGTTGTTTAATAATCAAGTTATAGGGTCATTCCATAGTGACTAACGCAACATTCAGAGCTGATTTTGTAACTGCTTTTACTTGTAACTTAAAGGATAAAAAATATTTTTTAGAGTTTGCTGGTGGATTTACGATGTACATGGTATCTATGTATCATTTCTGCTAAGAATTTAAAACAAAATTACTGGCAGTACATATTTTTTCAACCAAAATAGCAGCGTTACGAACGTAACATTTTTGCAACCCTGAAAATGAACGCTCATGTTGTGAGGCAAAAATGTCTCAAAGTTAAGCGAGTGTTAAAAATTGAATGATATATTTGAAAAATATGTAAAGTTGGCTTTTGAAAACATAAAACACATTTATTAAATCTTAATGTTTTTAGTCTTAAGTGTGACTTTTAACTCAAGATGGAGTGTGACTAACGTAACCATCGAATAACAAGCAGTAAACACACTACAAACTGTTTATTATGGCTAATCTCAGTGATAATTACAATACTTTTTCAATTTTTTTAACTTCTTATGTTGTATGATTTTTATTTATTTATTTATTTTTTGATACTTTTTTCACTTCGGTATTTTTTTTTTCTCCGGCTGAGGTTGACATTTCTATGGAATGACCCTATAGTTTAAAAAAACTAAAAAAAAAAACGCCTTTTTAGTTAATCAAACTATATTTGATAATACTCTAACTGATTTCCCTCTGATTTTCAAAATTATTGAATATCCGCAAAATTTACATGCACTTATGATACACCAACATGTAATGTAGTTTAGTCTTTAGTATTATCAATAGTATTAAATATATTGCTTTTATATTTGCAAAGAACGTGAATTTCATATTTTATTCAGAGTTACATACATACAAACAAGCAAACAAACCCACATGTGAAACGAATAAAAGCTTATTAAATAGTTCTAAAATACAAGCTATCACACTGTAAAAAAAATGAATCTTGTTTTTACAGTATAATACAGCTACACTGTAAACAAATAGATGTTGTTTTTACAGAATAACACAGCTAATTTTGCAGTGATAAACTGTAAAATTGCTAATTTACAGTGAAAGACTAAAATTGCTGGTTTCACAGTTTATTCCTGTATATTTTAGTTTTAAACTGGAGCTGCTCCTGCCAGTATTATACTGTTGCTTACTGTACTTTTACAGTAATAAACTATAATATTGCTAGTTTTGCAGTGATAAACTGTATAACTGCTAGTTTTACAGTTTATTACTGTGCTTTTAGTTTTAAACTGGAACCTCTGCTACCAGTATCATACTGTAAAAACAGCAGCTTATTTTTGCAGTTTAATTTTATGGTAATAAACTGTAAATATTGCTAATTTCGCAGTACTAAACTGAAATTGCTAGTTTTACAGTAATAAACAGTAAAACTGCTAATTTTACAATTTATTACAGTGCATTTTACAGTTTTTAACTGGAGCCTCAGTGGCCAGTATTATACTGTTGTTTTTACAGTATAATACAGCTAAATTTTACGGAAAGAAACTGTAAAACTTTTAACTTTACAGAAAGAGACTAAAATTGCTAGTTTCACAGTTTGTTACTGTGCATTTTACAGCTTTAAATTGGAAGATCGGCTGCCAGTATTTGACTGTAAAAACAACGATTCATTTTCTGCAGTGTTGGAGATGGGATTTAAGGGGTGCGATTGCCCCTGGAGGGAAGATCGCCCATCAAGTAAGTAAATGACAGAACCGACTCACCATCTGCATCTGAGTCAGGTATTTCTTCCACCACAGGTACTTCTGCATGTGGGGTCCCAGGGCGGCGAGGCAGTAGTAGCTGTACATGATCATGTGGATGAAGCAGTTGATGAAGGGGAAGAACGCGTTGTGACCACCTGCACAGAAAGGCACGTGATCACATATACGTGACTCATCACTTTCACACAAACAAATTAATAAACAAAAAAAATATATCATTTCATTTGCGCGTAGTGTTTGATATTTTTCCGGCGACCTCGGATGCATTTGCGCATGCCTCAGGTCTCTACTGATTTTGTCAAAAGAGGGGTGATGGTGATAAAAAAAATAAGGAATGCGAGAAGCTTTTGCTTAGCTTTGTTTTGTTTTTCGTTGGGGCTCGTTTATTTAACGCCGGTCTGCGTTGATTTTTTTTTTCTTTTTTAATGTATTCTCCTTTTCTTTTTTAATGATTCCTTGTCAGTTCTAGAAAAATAGAAATACTATCGGACTAAGTAGAAATGCTATCATAGTGCATTTTCTTAATCAAGCTGTCACCCCTTTTTGAAATAGAACCGTTCGACTGTGCTAGGCGCGCCATTCGAGGCTGGACATCGTTACTTTTCCTATGGGGCAATTTCTACAAGCATCTCAAGCAATGCAACGGAACAACGGTTGGAGTTACGTCATAAATATTTGCTATCAAAAGAAATACGACAAATACATGAGCTTGATTGTGCTATTAGACCTGTGGTTATTAAAAACAGAGTTAAACAGGAGTGTTAATTAAAAACAGAGTTAAAAGTCCGAAAGTAATCAAATTTTAATTTTTGTATTGAAGAATAAACCAGTCCATGAATTAACAAACAATTTTTCAAAAACTATTCAATGCGAAGTAATTACCTGGCCCGAACTTGAGACCGATCCAGACTCCCCAGGCAACGGATGTGTGGTGGACCACATGGAGCGTGCTGATATGATCGAATTTCTTCCTTAGAACGAAGAATATCTGAAACAAAAATAATCGTTCCTTTTTATGTGCTTCTTTTATAATGAAGATCTTTTAAAGTATATATTTGCTAACAATAATGCGGATGAGTTGTTAAAAAGTAAATCATCAAATTTTGAGTTCAGTAAAAGCGTAACAACTCAACTCAAGCCAGTCGACTCGAATCAACGCCTTTTAAATACCAAATGCCTACTACATTTTCTTCGCTTAGGGAGACATTGGGTCCACTTTGAGCGCCACCTTGCGGCAATCCGATGTTGCCATTGTTATGGTGATAAATCCAAACAATATTCGAATAAAGTTTTTTGATTGGCTAATGTTTAAATTTAAATTTAGAAATCAACCAATCGTAAATTTCTTTTGTCTCCAAGAACTCCGATAGATGGCAGTGCGTTGCGAACCCAGAGAGAAATTTTGCCGTGTGCTAAAAACCAGAAAGCAGTAGGCATTTAGTATTTAGGAGGCGTTGCTTAAATCAAAGCAGTCATGATTTGGATATATTGAAAGACTGCTGGCACGAGAAATCTTAATTAACACAGAAATTTTCGATTCACAAATACAGTGTGGTTATAAATTAACTAGAGGTGTTTGGAGCCCTCTAGCGCGCGAAGAACTGGGCTAAATATTGTCAAATTTCATGGGCACTCATATTAGACCATGGGATTTTGATTTCTGAAATTAAAAAAAAAAAAAAAAAAGTTTAAAAAATCTCCCACAGGGGGAATTTTGGCGCTGCATAAGTGTATTACTCTGATATCGAAGAATTAAATGCTACTGAAAAAATATGCATAAATTTTATTTGCAAAAATTGCTTTTTTATCACAAATGTAGTCCAGTATGATCACCATTGTGAAGTTGCAAGAGCTGGATACGATGCACAACATTTTCCTCGGCAGCTCGCAACCTATCAGAATTGATTTCTCTGACTTTTAGTTACAATATGTTTTAAACTTGATACATCAGAAACAAGTCTTTGATACACAACATTTCCAGCTATCCCCCTAACCAAAAATCACATGAATTGAGATCGGGCGACCTCAAGGGTCATACCGGAAGTTCTACGGCGATCATATTAAATCTCATTTGCAAATAACAATCATTTTTTCTTTGCAAAATTGCTTTGTATAGAAGATTTTCAGATTTAATTCGCGATATTCAGAGTAATACACTGTTACAGCGCCAAATTTTCCCCTGGGGCGATTTTTTAAACTAATTTTTTTATTTCAGAAATTAAAATCCCATGGTTTAATATGTGCGCCAATGAAATTTGACATTATTTCGCCCAAGACTTCGCGCGCAAGAGGGCTTCAAACACCTCACGTTAATGTATAACCACCCTGTAAATTGCATTAAGTTATTTTACAGCCTGATATTTTTCAACCGATGAAAAGTTTGTCGAGCGAATTATTTCTAACAAGTGGCTGATATACAAAAGAATTCTTCAATGTTATGATACAAATTTGTCAATCAGAAAAACGTACAGATTAACTGTGTGAAGGAAATATCAGTACGATTAGCAAAAAACAAAAAACTTTGAACACTTATCTACCTCAAATAAATAAATAAATAAAATAACAAGAGGCTTTAATCCGATAATTTAATGCTATTTTCAAAGTTCTGTTATTAATATCATGAAAAGTAACTGTAAGTTTGACCCTTTATGCCCCGATGCGACACAGAAATCCCGCTTATATTAATTTAATTTTATAAGTCCTAAATGGCTGGAATCATGCTGGTACTTGAAAGTACCACTCCTTGTACTTAGCTGAGAGGGGTCGACAGATGGTACCTACGATCGCAAACAGTTTTCTTAGGGGCTCTAAGGCGTAGGGGCCTTAGACTTAACTGATTTTCAAAAACTGATTTTGAAGGATTTCGCATACGGTCCCTTAAGCGATCTCTCGATGACGTCATGAAATCCATCAAAATCTTGATTTTTCAAAACGTCATAACTCGGTCAATTTTTGTCGTAGAAGAGTGATTTTTTTTGTTAGTTTTAAACGTTACAGTGCCAAGAATGTTTTACTAAATATGATTGATACGACTGGGGAGCTGTATAAAAATTAAAATTTCGTAACTCTTTCAAAATTTGATTTTTTTGAAAAACATTTCGTTGCCTAAATTCCTTTTGTAATTTAGAGATTTTTTCCAAAATGAACTATATGCTTATCTCTAACGGTTTAGAAATTAGCTATTGGGCCACGATAGGAGTGGACACCCTGTATCTTGTTTAAAGTATTTTCAACTAAAAAAACAAAAAAAAATGTATAAAATTTCATTGTTAGATTAATTTGGAACATAAAGGGTTAAACTTTCAGCAATTTTTGCCTAAATGCAGAACCAATATATTCAGTTTTTACAAGAAACTTTTTCAAGACAGAGATGAATAAAAAAAAAACTTGAATTCAGCGGTTGTAACAATTGGGGTAAACCGACGAGTGAATGAACACTTCATTTTGAATCATTCATAGCATCGTTAAAAATGGCAGATTTCGCCACGTGACAGTAAAAGGACTTCACATGATGACATGTGCAAGTATTTTCAAAAAACTGCGAGACTTTGTATTTTTTGCAACAGATTTTTTGTGGGGTTGAAATGAAAAAAAATATCCCTACCTAGAGAATAAACCCGTCAACTAGTAGACAACACTAGAGATGCACCGATTAATCGGTCATAATTGGCCGCTTTGCCGATTATTTATAATCGGCAAAATTTGGCCGATTAATCGGTGAAAAAAATATTTTCTTCAAAACACTTTTTAAGTGTACCTTTAACAAAAATTATGGTAAATAAATTTGTTATCAGTAAATAAATGTAATTATCTATAAACACATTAGATACTCTGGTGCAACATTTTTCATGCGTCGATATTTTTCTCCTTTAGCAGTGCTTTTAGGTAACCATACAGTTTTCATACAGAGTAAAAGCCTTGAATTAAGTGGCGACCAATAATTAAAAAAAAAAAAACATTAAAATGCTTCTAAATTAGCCTTTTCACCACAGCACAGCATCCTCACTTTTTTTTTATTATTTTCATGTCTAGTTAACATAATGTAAGTTTATAAGCAAAACTTGCTCAAAGAAATTTTGTGAAATTATTTAATAAAAATTAGAGAAACAGAAAAATAATTAGCCACTCAGAAATAAATTAGTAATTACTCTTAAAATCGAAATTGTGAAAGAAAAAAAAGTGATTTATATATTAGTAGCATTAAGAATATTATTCATGATCACTAATAGGCTATGCCGATTATCATCAGCCGATTAACCCATTTGCATCATAAGCGCACATATGCGCGCATTTTGCCTGGCCACTATCACCAGAGCGCGCATATATGCGCACATTGCACTTGGGCATTTATCACCAGACCGTATATTATACCCATGCGCATTTGGGTCTCAATCAATGCAGAGAGGTGATCGCGAATAGTTTCAGGGTAAAATCACCTAGAAAAATTTTAAAAAATGGATGGTTATATTTCCGACAGCAGTGAAGAGTTAATTAGATCTAGAAAACGTAGACGTTCTATGGTGATTTCTTCTGATAGTAGCGATAGTAATCAGAGTGAGAGTGATTTTGAGTGGGAGGAAAAAAATGATAAACTTAAATTTCATAGATTTACATCTGTTGGTGGTGTAAATCAAAATATATTTCATTTATTTTATTATTAGATAGATTATTAATCTATTATGAAGTAAAATTTCTTTATTTATGTAATATTGCTTTTATTTTTAACATTTGAAAACATTTTTATTTAAATACAATTAAAAAAAATGTTTGGTGATAAGAACGAATTTTTCACTTTTCTGTGTGATGCAAATGGGTTAATCGGTAATCGGCCAATTTGCTTATCGGTGCATCCCCAGACAACACAACATTTTTTAGCCGTTCTCTTTCTAAAAAGGTGTAGAAGAAAGCTACTACTGCCAGTTCATCTGAGCAATATGTTTAAAAAAAATACTTTTTCAAAAGAATTACGATGTCGATCTACCCTATACGTTTCTGATTTTTATGTCTCGATAATGTATAGGGCATTATAAGTATTGTCCCAAAATACTATTAATGCACAATATATACTTCTATAAAATATTAATTACTTACCGTGTCTGCAAATTCTGCAATTTTGAGCAATAAATACCACCAACCAAGATGGACTAGCTAAAAAAAAAACGAAAAGATGTTCATAGAAAATATTCAAATACATTTATCTGTAATTTTTTTTATTTGAAATTTTTTAAGTCTAATTAAAGTAATAGTAATTAAAAAATAAAAGTGAGAACAAAACTCAGCATTAAACGCGAGAAGATAATTTGCAATCTTACCAGCATACTTTCTTCATTTGTTGAATAATTTACAGGTTCGCACATCCAGTTATACTTGCCGGATAGATATGTTTTGCTGCCACCCTAGGAAGTGAAAAGAGCATATGAGAACAGCGGCAGACAATTTATATAGTTATGGTTTTTAAAAATCTTAAGATGTAACTAAAAGAATGAGTTCTTAAGTTAACGTGTTTTTGCATGTTATCTGCAAAATTCGACTAATGTTAATCCTCTAATGCAATTGAATTTAATCCATCATTTTCTCATCGAAATTAATTCTGAACAGAAATTTAACTGTTTGATAGGGTGGGGCGAAAAATAAAAAGTTTTTCAGATCAACTTCTAATAGTTGCCAAAAGTTGTCTTTGGTGATAGTTAGCTTTTGTGCAAAATTTGAGAAAAATCAGTTAATATCTTCAGGGGGCGCTGCGATCGCAAATTTCTACCATAGCTTTGTTATGGATTTTATGGTTAAAATATCAAAAAGAATGCCTTTAGCTAGTCTCTTTGCGTTTTTTTACTCAAAAGATGTTTTCATGCATTCAAAGCATATGAAATGTCTCACAAAAATTATTTTATATGATATATTTATATTTAAAAAAAAATCACTTTTTTTCACGCTTTTGTTTCTTTTTAAATGCTTGAAATATAAATATATCATATAAAATAAATTTTTGTGAGTTATTTCATATGCTTTGAATGCATGAATATATCTTTTGAGTAAAAAAAAAACGCAAAGAGACTAGCTACAGGCATTCTTTTTGATATTTTAACCATAAAATCCATAACAAAGCTGTGGTAAAACTTTGCGATCGCAGCGCCCCCTGAAGATATGAACCGATTTTTCTCAAATTTCGCACAAAAGCTAACTATCACCAAAGACAACTTTTGGCAACTATTAGAAGTTGATCTGAAAAACTTTTTATTTTTCGCCCCACCCTACTGTTTGATTCCCAATACTGCCTGAAATCAATGAAGTTCAGCAATGGCCTGGCCATGCATTCGCTAAAGTGCCTGCTATTCAGACATTGCCAGTAACACGCACGATATTTTTAAGGAACAAATGAACTTTAATTGGAAGTGTCTAAACTAGAATGCTCGAGCGGCCATTTCTTATACAGTCGACGCTCACTATAGCGACCATTCGTTATTAAGACCATCCTAATATAACGACCGGTGAGAAAAACCCCAACTGTATCCCAATATACTCTATGTTCTACCTCTTATAGTGACCATTCGTTATAAAGACCGTTTTCTGAAGGACGGGGATGGTCGTTATATCGAGCGTCGACTGTACAGTTAAATTTTAAGTGTAACGAGAGGAGGCGGCCGGAAGTAGAATTAATTTTCCTCTCTCCGCACCTTTCCCCTGATGGTTGTCATAGTTACGGCGCTGAGGACTTTTCTCCCACTTAGATTTTGCAACATTGGTTAAATGCAAACGATTAGAATTGCTTTGTGAGTAAACTATTATTCAATCAACGTTAATAAAATACTTTTTGAAGTATTTATACAACGCTTGCTCATGATGGTAGGTCTTGCTAAAACAAACTATTTAGCGCTATACTTCGCAGCAATTTAACTTGGCAGTGCCGTCACTACGGGCGGAGCCAACAGCGTGACGTTTGCGTGACGTTAGCCTATGAAAAACGAGCTAGATAAAACGTCACAGCCTACTTGACGAATTAGAAGAGACCGCTGATTGCTTGTGAGCTCTTATTGGCTCCGCCCGTAGTGACGTCACTGCCAAGTTAAATAACTGAGATATGATGATATAAATAAAAGCGTAAGCCTCATTCAATAAACATAAAATAAATCAAATGCCTCAACAGCAGTGTATTAAAAAAAAGAGTGGAACTGTTGTCTTTCGTGCGGTTTCCATGGAGATGATGCAAATTTCTAAAATTGATACGCCTACTTAAAAGTAACCGAGTGTAATACGGAGATATTGCGTATTCTGCCATTAATGTGAAATGTTTTTGAAATATCGCGGCAATTTATATCGAAAAGTTCAATTTCTTATTGCTCACCATTGCCAATTATTTTGGAAAAAGAGCAGTTTATTAAAAGTCATCTCTTTCCTTCTTTAGCTTTTCTTTTTATTGAAAATGTACCCGCAGAGGTGCTTTTTTTTTTCTCGTTCTTCAAATTCTGGTTTTAGAAATTATGATTGTGCTAATGATATCAATTGATTTATCTAAAAAAAATGATCACATTGGCAACCATTTCCAACATAATTCTTTAAAGTAAGCACTCAATTTTTGCTATGCTTTTTCAGCGCCTTCATTATGATTATTCTATAGTTTACTTGCGACAAGTGACTTTATTCTACTACATATTTAACATCACTTTATCAACTGACGAAGCTTAGGACAGCTGTTAATATTAGCTAAATGATGACAGATTAAATCCCATTTCTAATCATGTGTTCAAACACTTTACTTTTTGTACAAATAAATGACATCAATATATTCAGCTGATGCGTCAAAATTCTGATATGAATAAATTCAAGGAATTATTAAAATCAACTCCCCTATTAACCTACATGTGCCAAATGATAATGACATCTGACAGCTCTCCGTGTCAGAAATAGTGTGAATCGTGATCTTTTCTTCTTCTTCCGTGAGGTTCGTTGACAAAGGATTCCTCAGCTCTCACGTCGGTTCGACAGCTGAATGGAGTCAAAAACATTTCCTCCAAACAATCGCAGCAAGAGAAAAACGATGCAATTCGAATTGTTTCTGTGGGCTTCAGAGTTCAACTGTAATGTAGTTTATTACTAATAAGGATACGAAAGCATGGCGAAGAGATCCTTGCTCTCTTAAGAAGGTTTTTCTCAAGACAAGTGGAATTTTGCTGAAGGAAATAGAGTTCTGAATAGGATCAATTGGCTTGTAGAACAGAAGCACAATTGGTACCAAATTAAATATTCCGATGGCTCCTTGGCCATTAAATTCCAATAGACAGGATGAAAACCTCGTCTAAAAATTTGTTGAAGAAGATAGTACTTTTATCAACCGAAATTTTTGTGTTAAACTACAACGAAGTTTTTTGAATTGAATAACACTTTTTTTAAATAAGCAAAGAACACCTATGAATTATTTTTATAGACTATTACTCTTATTAACCGAAATCAGTCTTCCAACTTATCTGTTAACTATTTTTAAATTGAGCGCAACTTTCGCTTAATACACAAAGAAGACAGACGTCGATGAATCTATTACTTTTACCTACCAAAATTTTACCTACGGTAGATTGGGGAAGACGCCGTAGTTTTCAACATTAATTTACATAAAATATAGCGCATTGGTTTTATTTTTAAAAATCCAATTTATCCACAAAATATGGACTTTTGTGATTGGTAAAAAAAAAATAGTTTTCACTTTGAAGAACATATTTTTACCGCTGAAAATTTCAAAACCCTTCCATTTCGGCATCTTCCCCACGCCGTTGGGGAAGATTCCCTTAGTGCAATTTCCGTTGGGGGAAGATGCCGTACATGAGCTTTTTGCTCCAACTACTGCATGCAATATACATTTATCAAATCACATTTTTCAATCACACGGTTCGGTGTCGTTCTCTGGATCTATGTTTCGTGTAGGATCATTGTTTTCTCTAGGGAGCGTCAAAAAGCTACGGCAACTTCCCCAAAAGAAAATACGGCATCTTAACCAAAGGCATTTCACACTAATTCGGGCACTCATCAGTGCGGTAAAAATGACAAAACACTATAACAATACCCCTTAAACCAGCGGTAAATCAAAACCAATTTATGTATACTCTCATTATGTATGCTCCTTCATTCTAACTGACTTGCTAGCTGTTCTTGTTAATTCTCGTAGATGAAACACATGACACGGCATCTTCCCCAATACGGCGTCTTCCCCCAAACTACCCCACGAAATTATTTGTAAACTCTTTTTTAAGTGAGCACACTTTCCCCCTAATGCGCAAAGGATGCACATCCATGAATTCGTTGCACAATCGGTTGCACAATTCGTTGCACATTCATGAGCCGAAGTTTTTTGTAAGCCATTTCTCACCTGCTTAAAAATTGTCTACAGTAAGCAATTTTTACGCGAAGATTGCTCGATAAAATATATATCGTGGTGACCTCACATAGAAGTTCATTGAACGCAGACATTCCATACAATTATTGAATCCAACTATTAGAAAGTTGTATGTAATAATACTATTTATTGATAAAAGAAAAATGTTCTTAGAAAACGAACTTCTAATTGCAACATTAAATGGGAACAATGAACTGTTGCCGTATTGGAGTGCAATCTCAGATTTTTCTTTCATTCTTAGCTCCAATTTTTATATCCGTTATCACTGGAAGTGACCTCTTTTCTCCTCAGGGAATTGGAACCGAATCACTTTCCTTCACCACTCAATTTAAGACGTGGTGTCAATTTTAAGGAACAGGATATTCTGCTTCGTCTTACACAGAGTTCGTCAATGGGCAATAGCTTCTTCACTGACGTAATTGCTCGATTGCACGTCATGATTTTCAGGGTCCTACTAGAGCAGGAATCCCATAAATGGCGATAGCCATTCATGTATTTTATGATTATTGTGAACTCTATATAGTGAGATTTTGTTTTCTCTTCAATGAAAAATGAAAGAGAACGATTGTTTTAAGCTTTAACATTGTATTCCCACAAGATACTTCCTCGTCTTATTTTCGCAATAATATAGGTAAAGAAAACTTCGTTATAAGTGATGTGTTTCACACGCAGAGCCGGGGTCGGCGAGAGGCCATATCAGCTAAGCCAGAAACTAAAGATCAGGACATTGAGAGTCTTAGCTTTCGGCAGCCCTGATCGCAGCACTTAACCCTTTAACTGTCAAGTTATTTTGATTTTTAACACTTTTCCAAGCACAAATTCGAGAAACAGTCGGGTTTGACAAAGAGATGAAGCCGAAACAAACGTCTCCCGATATATATTCGGGTATAACAATACGATGCACTCAAAAAAAAAAAAAAAATTACCCCGAGTAGACTTGGGCATGACATTTTCGAAAACCAGCTGTGCCCGAGACTATCTCGGGCATGACAGTTAAACGGTTAAGCTGATCCTACATAGCTGTTTGAAATACTGATAGCGTCTTTTGATACAAGTCTTCATATTTCCTAAAATTTATTAGATAAATAAAAATTTCATAAAATTTATTAATAAAACGGCAGTACTCACGTAGAAAAAGAAAAATGCGCTGAGGACAACCATCAGCAAGTTATAAGCTACTATGATGCCGTTGATCTGGAAAGGCTTCCTGTCCTTCATGTAGGCTGGACCGAATACTTTCACAAAATATAAATAGGATGCTAAAATTGTGAGCATTGGAAACGGGCTTCCAGCTAGAGGCCAGTCTTTTGCACGGGGATCTGAAAGGAAAAAGTTTCATACAAATTATTTAAATAATAAACTTAAATTTCAAAAGAGAAAATAAACGCAAATCATTTTAGTTTTTACATTATCGTTGGCAATTTTTGTCATACCAAGACCTTATCATACATTTCAACATTTCTTTCATGACCCTATGGTAATTATTATACATATTATTGAAAATTGACAGAGCAAAATACTCATTAGCATTAAAAATAATATTTCTGACGAAAAACCAATTTGTTTTATTTTAAATTTTGTTGAAAAATTGATTTTTGAATTTTAACAAATGTTTTAGCTACCTCAAAGCTTATTTTAAGTGTCATCAGTTGTCAGTTTTAATTACTTATTTCGTTATTAATTTTAAAAATAGTTTCTAGGAAATTTTCCCGGAAAGCATTGCCGGGGTGTCCCCTTGATATATATGTTATATGAATGAATGTAGGTTCATACTGAATATACTATTGGTTTACTGGTACAAAGTATCGTTAACCATTTTTCGCAAAAAAAAAAAAAAAAAAAAAAAAAACGTGTGCAAATTAAAAAAAAAAGCAAACGATACTGAATGTATTAAGTCGCTGCCCCTAAATCTGGGCTAAGGCGTAATGCATGTTTTTACTTAAAATATCAAGATTTTATAAAGAAGAGGGTGAAGGGCGAAGAGTATTTAAACAAAACAACGAATTTAATTAATGCAAGTGACCTTATTACATAATGTCGGCGTACACACTTGCAAATGCAAGGACTTTTCAAAAAGAAAATATTTCTTTTTTTTTTACGCTCTTCTTTGAAAACGAGTTTTTGCTTGATTTAGGACGAAGTTATTTTAGAATTTGACTTCTTAATGTGCTTGTTGAGCTGGTGTAACGTAATATAACATTTATTTTTTGACCAGCCTCCGTTTTTACTGACATAGGTGACACATAAATATTTTTTTCCTCTTGAATAAAATATATATTTTTTTCATCTCTACGTTATTTCTTCTCAATCTATAACTAAAAGTTGACTTAAAATGTACTTTTCTTTGAAAATAAATAATAATAATAATAACAACTGAACATTTAACGCGTAGGAAACAGTAAAAAGAAGAGGCGATGAAATTTATTGCCCAGCAATTCAATATACTTCTTTATTCATAACCAATGCAAGTAATTCCTTTTCGAAGCCAAATTTAATAATTAATCTCTGAAGTACGAGGTTGTTAATAAATATGACATTTATAAGTTATATCAGCACTCCTTTCAATTCAAAAGCATTGAAAATTTCAAATATGTGATATTGTTTGTTTGTTTTTAAATGGGGATGAGTTTAGTTTCTTGCCATTTGCACACCTGGCGCATTCTCCAAGACCGGCACCCATTCTTTCATGCGGCACCATCGTCGGCGGAATGCCATTACCACGAGATTTTGGACGCCCAGTTTCCCCACCAGGTGGTGGCACCTGGGCTCTATTAGGTGCGAAACTGCACTAGGAATTTAATTTTGCCAAGAGATACTACAAGCCAAACAAGTACCCGAGGGATCTTTTTCATGCAGCATAATCATACGACATGGACGTCGTGGATTTTCTGCATAAATATATGATATTAATTGTAATTGAGATTCACGAAGTCAAAATTTAATTATTCCTTATAGATTTTCATTGCACATTAGTTGTTGAAACAATAATTATTTAAATGCATGGGTACCCACAAGACTAATTTTTCTTGAAATTTTTTATAAGGTTTTTTTTGGAGGCTATTTTCCTCTTTTTTTGGGGAGATGCTCCCGTTTGGGGGTCCGCAACATTTCCTGGCTCTTTAAACGATGAACACCCTTGTTTAAAGAGTTAAAAAATGCCGCTCCCCATCAATAAGCTCGTCATTTGGGGGTGTCAGGAGGAGCCTCCCCCTCCCTACTTTGAGGAAATTGTTACACTGACAGATAAGTTTGTACGGTTTTGTTGTTTTTCGATACCGTAAAGTCGGGTTACTTGGACCCTAAGGGGTTACTTGAGCCCATTACAGTAAAATGATAAAATCTAGGTTTGGTACTTATTAGTTGAAGACTTGCACGTAGTTCCTCGTTTCTCCTCTAGGTAGAAACACTCTGCAGTCTCTAATGCTAGTACCAAACCCAGATTTTATCATTTTACTGTGGGCTCAAGTAACCTCCTTGTGGGTCCAAGTAACCTGACTTTACGGTATAGCTTGCAATGAGTATATACCCTTTCACTGTAAAAAATGGATGATGTTTTTACAGTATAATACAGCTAATTTTACAGTAATAATCTGTAAAAACTGCTAGTTTTACAGTAATGAACTGTTAAATTGGTTATTTTACAGTACTAAATTACTAATTTAACAGTTTATTATGTTGCATTTTAGTTTTAACTTGAAACCTCTGCTGCCATTATTATGCTGTTGATTTACAGTATAATACAGCTAAATTTTACTGTAATAAGCTGTAAAATAACTAACTTTGCAGTAAGAAACTGTAAAATTGCTAGTTTTACAGTTCCTTACTGTGCATTTTACAGTTTTAAATTGGAACCTCGGCTGCCAGTATTATACTGTAAAAACAACAGTTCATTTTTTGCAGTGTTACGCCCCCCTGCTCCCCCCCCCTGAGAAATTCTAAAAGATGCGGCCTGCCCCCCCCCCCCCGCTTCATTTCAAACATCCTTTCATTTCACTTCACTTCCTACAACGTTGTGCTAATATTGCCGAGCGAATCCAGGCCGAGGAAGAAACAAAAAAGCGCCGCTAATGCGCCAAATGTTGCATCTCCGGAGAAACTCGTTAACTCGAGTCAGCTACGCTCAGGTGCATAAACGTCTGTTAGGCCAAAAGGACACAGCTGATTGAGGGTCATGGTTAGCGGGCCATTCCATCTCCCTCCCCCCCCTTCCTCGAATAAGAAGCCGGGTCAAGCATTTTCTCCCCCCCAGACTTAACTCATCTTTTTTCATCCACTACAAATTGTTGGCCCACTTTTCGCCATTCTGACAGCGAGTTTTCGCCCGATATGGAACAGCCCCAACCCCTCCACTCCTCTGATAAATAAATATTTTCCTTTCTATTCGACGGGCAGAAGTCATTTGGTTTTTGTTTCGGTCGTCACCTGTTCTCAAAATTGTCAGTTTGCAGGTTTTCTTTTCTTTCAGCTCGTTCTGATTTCGAATTTAAGGCTCTTCATTGTTAGTAGGTCATGGGGCAAGATAAGTGAGTTATGACGCATTGTGGTTTATTTCATCACTAAATAAAACATCGATTTTTTTCCTTAATATTTTGCTTTAAAATTTATTTCAAACACATACTTTCGAAAGATTTTCAGTTCTCCTGTATCATTCGACAAAATTTAGTAAAATCTTGGCCAGGCATTGCACGGGCTTCCTCAGAAATAAAAGCGATGTCAAGTAGCGCATGCTTAACACTCTCCCTAAATGACAAACTTAATTCCTTACCAAAAACATTTATTTCTCAGCTTTTTTTCCTGTAAAATTAATTGCAAAATTCTAAACGAAGAAGTTATTTTAATGTTTGGATAGCAGCCAAAAGAAGTCCCCGCTAAAAACATCAATTAGAATTTTATTTGAAACACATTTTCAAAATGGCAACAGAAAAAAAAAGTCATTAATTAGAACAAAAACAACTGTTAGAACTTTGTTGTACCACGTATTCAAAATTTCAACGGAAAGAAATAAAAGTCTTTGAATTTTAAATTGTTCAAAAATTTAATTAACGTTTTAATTATTATCTCAGCAAATTAAAGTTGCATTTTATTAGTCAGAAAAAAATTCCGAACTAAAAACAATTGTTAGAACTTTGTATTGCAACTGAAAGAAATGTATGTAATCTATGGGGAAAAGAATGTACGTTTTATTGAGGTCTGGTTTTTAAAAAGAAGTTCATTTAATTTTTAAGAAATCGGTGTTGCTCGCATTTGTTATAATATGGCACGACACTCCCACTTGGTATAATACCGAAAAGATATAAGAATACATGAAATTGTCAATTAGAAAGTTTCAAAGAAAAATTTGATCAATAAAAAAGAATAGATGCAGTTGACTTCCAATAATTTAGCTTTATTGTAAATGAACGGTCCTGGATTTAAAAAAAAAAAAAATGGGGGCTAATCTTCCCTGGTAACAAAATAGCAACGTTGCAGAGCTAATGTAGATGCGAGTTAGTGTATTATTACACACAACGAAATTAAAAATTTGAATTTTAAATTTTTAATTAATGCTAGGGTTTATATTTGATTAGAGTGTTTCATGTTAAATAGCTTCAAATTTTTTTTCAAATCAGCAGCAGAATCACTTTTTTGGATGGAATAATTTGTTATAGTCTGCAATAAAGTTGCTGGAAATACTAGAGTAGTGGGAATTACTACAAGTGTAATCTAAGTACTGAAAAGTTAGCAATTTTACAGATTAGTACTGTAAAACTAGCAATTTTGCAGTCTATTGCTGCAAAATGACCGATTTTTACAGTTTGTTACTATAAAATTAGCTGTATTATACGCTGTATTATAGCTGTATTATACAGAAAAGTGATCGAGTAACCCCTCGTTATATCGCGCTTTTCGGGGGACAACTAAAAAGCGCGATATATCCGAAAGCACGATATAACCGAGGTCATTAAAAATAGTTTTCTATCCAGCATGCAAGTAAATTATATGTGCACATACATAAAAATTCATTTATTCGAACATTAGCTTTTTTTTTCAGTCAAAAGTAACAAAAAAATATAACTTTTACAGATTACTACTACACATTACTAACAGATGCTTGTCACTCATTGTATCAATACAAAAGAAAGTGTTCAGTAGTTTCCAAACTGTCTCTGCAGTATGCAAGGTTGGGTGACAGGAATTTGCTGCTTCTTTTCAGCGAATTCAGAAGAATAGAAGCACCTTCGTTTTCTTCATTGATGACAAAATAAATGAGAAAGAGACCTTTTCTGCGCATCTTACATATTTTCTCAAAAATGGTTTCGAACTAAAAGTTTTTTTTTTTTTTTTTGAGACAAAAGAAAAGAGCGACATATCCGAATGAGCGATATAACGAGCCGCGATATAACGAGGGGCTACTGTACTTTAAAACCAACAATCATGTTTTAGTGCAGAGAAAATAAAATTGAATAGAAAAAATAAGTTTTGCGGAACATGACGGAGCCCGTTTTGCACTGAAAAAAAAATGAACTGTTGGTTTTACAATATAATACTGGCAGCCTAGGTTGCAATTTAAACTGTAAAATGACACAGTAATAAACTGTAAAACTAGCAATTTTAGTTTCTTACTGCAAAGTTAGCAATTTTATTGTTCATTGCCGTAAAACTGCTCTATTATACTGTAAAAACAGTATAATATTGGCAGCAGTGGTTAAAGTTTAAAACTAAAATGCGCAGTAATAAACTGTAAAATTAACAATTTTTCAGTTTAGTACTGTAAAGTTAACAGTTTTACAGTTTATTACTGTAAAATTCGAAAATATTTTAGTTTATTATTTTCAATTAACTGTATTATACGGTAAAAACAACATTCGCTTTTTACAGTATGGATACCGATTACATAACTGGAGAAACCCACAAGTGAACCCCAACCCCGTTAGCAACCCAATCTCCCGTTCCATCGCGAACTGGAGCAGTAGGAATCACTCAACCGGGGCTCGGGAAAGAACAAGAAAAAGTTCGAAAAAGGAGCCCGCTAATCTCTCAAAGGATGCGAAGAGACGTTCTGCTTTTCGGGAATTTCTTCCGGTATCCACGCTGGGAGAGGCATTTCAATCCGCAGAGACTGAACGAGCGCTTTGTTCGTTCAGACGTTTTTCCTGCCGAAGCTACGTGACCTTGAGGAAGCTACCTTCTTGCTAACTGTAAAAGAGCTCGGAGCGAACGAACTCCGGAGATAGTGTGACGTCGGGGAAGTATTTGACCTAGAATGTTTCGTTTTCCTCTTCTTGTATCTATCTGCTTGATAAGCGATTCGTATTTATTGTTTTAAAAGAGAGAAAAAAAAAAGATCTATTACATTATTATTCTGAGCATGCTCTGGAATTGAAGCATGTAACTTGTAGCTAATGTCGACTGCAGTGCAATCAGGAAAAGTTACTTTGTGTTACGCGTTGGTTTTCCGTGAACTACCATTTTTTTTCTGGGAAGTTAAATTGATTAATTGCAAATGAAAGTATTACGAATTAAATTATAATCAACCTTCTACATACAACGTTCTGAATATCCTTTAGTACTAAACTATGTAACATGTAACTGATGTGTCCATGGCAAAGATAATCTGTCCATGGCGAAATTTCTTTTGGTCACTCCATTCATTTTTAATGGATGTCATCCCACGCTGGAGTAGACGGCAATGCGAAAGTCGATTTCCAGGACAAGTCTACTGCCGAAGAAGGCAAATGGCCCTTGTAAGGATCTCCCATTCAGGGACATGTCCTTCCTGACAGAGATAGAGCTAAACCATTTTTTGAGAACAGATCTCAACCACTCAAGATATCATAGGCGGCTGGTGCACCGAGAAAATGGAGGGTCAAAAGAAATGTGGTGGGTCTGGGGCAAAGGGGGGAGGGGGAGGGATTGGAATATTTGGCTATATTATTGGATTTCAACATTACTATTTAAATGACCCCTATAAAAAGGCTGAATATGGTCTTAAAACTCTATGGTCATGGTAGACTTCCTCCTACCAATTAAAAGTTACATTCTGATGAAATAACATAAAGAAGTCAATTTAATGGAATTGTCAACTTGTATTTTAGTGAAATAAATCAATTATCCGAGTAAAAAATTATTTTTCAGGCGATCATTAATTTTTAACTCTAAGAAGTGAGAGGGCAAGGCTCCTTTACTTTTGAAAGTAAGAGGCAGTCGCCCCCTCCCCCTTTGCCCCCCTGTACGAGCCGCCTTATGCAAGGCATTCTGTTGAAAGTCTTGGAGAGCCATTCCTGCTCCCACCAAGACCTATTCAAACCGCCTATTCGCGATTCATCAGTTCTTGGAGAGCCTTGGAGAGCCATTCCTGCTCCCACCAAGATCTATTCAAACCGCCTATTCGCGATTCATTAGTTCTTGGAGAGCCTTGGAGAGCCATTCCTGCTCCCACCAAGACCTATTCAAACCGCTTATTCGCGATTCATCAGTTCCCACCCTAGAGCTCTCACTTTCGATTAGGATCCCTAGATCTTCTCTGATTGCAACTACTGTATAGACAAGGCATCCCCACACTAAAAAATGAATCTTGTTTTTACAGTATAATACAGCTAATTTTACAGTAATAAACTGTAAAAATTGACAATTTTACAGTGATGCACTGTAGAATTACTAACTTTACAGTACTAAACTGTAAAATGACCAATTTTACAGTTTATTACCTTGCATTTTACAGTTTTAAACTGGAACCTCTGCTGCCAGTATTATACTGTTGTTTTTACAGTATAATACCGCTAATTTTTACGGCATTAAACTGCAAAATTTCTAAGTTTACAGTAAGAAACTGCAAAATTGCTAGTTTTACAGTTTATTGCTATGCATTTTAAAGTTCTAAATTGAAACTTCGGCTGTCAGTGTAATAAGCAACGGTTCATCTTTGCAGTGCAGGCTAGATATTATAATTTCTGGTTTTCGCTAAAAACGAGATCCTGTTTGATCCAGTGCTGTTCTTGGACGTTCCCCCCCTTCAGATATTTAAGTTCACGGAAATTGTCCAGTTTAGCAAGACTATTTCAAGTTTTAGTAACATCAACAACAACTGATATGTGTTGAGCAAGTTAGAGAAATAAGGAGCTTCGCGTAATATGTTAATTAGGTTAGTGCTCCAGTAGTCGGCCAGTCTCCAGTAGTCGGCCACAATGACATAAAACTCCTCATAAATAGTACATTTTTAATTCAAAATCAAATCTGAAGCATTCACACATTCATGTTCCTATCCTCAATCATCAACCAGTGGCAGTTAAGTTTTGGGTACTTTTCTTGAATTAGTAAGGATTCATTTGATTTTGAATGGTGTGCACGTTATCCAAGATTGCGATTCTGCTTGTTTTTCAGCTAAGATGATTCTGTGGCCGACTACTGGAGCATTTACTAGTGTTGACATCAGCTTGGATTTTAACATTTTCTTTTTTTTTTTTTTTTTTGAAACAAGTAGGCGATTCACTATTAGAAAGGTTCATTCTAAAGTTTTACCTTGTTTTTGTTGCTGTATTGATAGCTGAAAGTTCTAGGTTAGCCAAGAACCACAAAAGATCTCTTAAATAGCCGACTACTGAAGCACTTACCCTATGCTTCGAATTGGTACTTTTGTTTTTGAAAGTTAACTCATTTGATCTTAAATGTTAGCATCATTTGGGAAAACAAATGATTTTTTGTTCCACAGACCCTTGGGGTTCGATTCATCTCGAAGATTGGGAGGGGCCGAGGTGAGTTTGCAAATAAAAATTAAATTTGAGAGAAATTGCACAAGAAAGGGCTGAAGTTTTTGAATTAAAATTTAACATGAAGATGAGTCATTTGTTCGTAGAAACTACCCAATTATGAGTTATTGTGAAATATGACAGCACGTCCAAATCATCAAATATAGGCCAAAATGAAATGATACCTGGAGCACAAATTAATGTAATTTATACTAAATTTATATTATTGTATATTTTTGTGTGAGTATGGTGGGTTCTTTTCAAAGAAGAGAAAGACATTACATTCTTGAGGTTTCCATGAGTAGAGCAATTATGAACAGTGCTGTAAATTTACTTACGAAGAGAGTGGGATTGCCCAAAAATTGATTCTGAAGGCTCCCTGGGTTCACAAAGTTTGAAGATCAATAGTGTAAATAAAATTATAAAACATATAATTAATAATACTAAGCTAGAAGTTTCCAGAAGATAATAAATTAAACGTGCAAAGTATAATTTCCAAGCTAAGCTAGCAGAATTTACAACGGAAATTTTAACGTATAAGTAGTCCTTTTTTTCATCCACCTCAAACCCGAAATTTTAAAACTTAATGCACAGATTTTTTTTTGGATTACCTATCCTATTCAAGGCAGAGTTTTTGAACAAATTTACTCCTGCCTAGT
>JAXGGA010008244.1:0-58008 GCA_038373865.1 Uloborus plumipes
TGTCCATTTCACATCAATGAAACGGATATTTCCATCCCTATTGTATGCCATTCATCCCCAAACCAAGATATAACCACCTCCATGCTTTAATGTTTTTAGTAACTTTTGGGGTTCTACAGCAGCACCCCTTTTTCTCCAAACAGTGATTATGTGCTTTGGTTTGAAAATTTCGAACTTACTTTCGTCGGAAAAAATAACACTTTTTCAGAAATCCATTGTTTTAATTTTATATTTTTTAGCTAACTCGAGTCGTTTTCTTCTGTTGATTTCTGAAATAAATGGTTTCTTCCTTGGCCGTCTTCCTTTTATACCTGCACTATGCAAAATATTTCTTACAACCTGAGGTGTTACAACCTTTCGTGATATTGATTCAATATTAGCGGCTAACATCTTTGCACTTCCTGTTGGATTTTTTAGAGCTTCTTTGACCGCTTGGAGTCTTTCTCTTACACTCAGCTTGTTTAGTCTCCCTGGTCTTTCTTTGTTATTAACAACACCTCTCTCTTTTTTTTTTTTTAAATAATGAGATGAACTGCACACAACGACAAATTCAACATTCTTGTAATTTTAAGGAATGTTTTTCCACTGTTATACAGATAATATATTTGTTCTCTTTTCGCATTTGGAATCTCTATTGTTTTCAGAGAGAAGCCAAGAAAATTTCATATAAACGATTTTGAACAAAATGTCATCAATGAAAACAAGCTGCTTTTATGTGCCCTTGACGCATATGAGAGTAAAATCGAAAGTCTAGGGACATCACGTCGTAATTTGCATGTTTCGCTTTTTGTTCTAATACTTTTTTTGCAGTTCGAATTACGCTGTTTTGATTTTAAAAATACTGTATTTATTTTATGCTCATTTTATGGTTACGCATTGAATTATTTAAATAAATACTATGATCTATAAATTAATTTTGAGATTTATTTAATTTTATTACCTTGAAAAGTACAAATTTCACATTGTTCTAATACTTTTTTTGCCAACTGTATTCTCTTTGCATGTGACGTAGTCTTTAAATAGTCTTATAATAAAAATTGCAAACGCTCTATATTTTCATGCAAAATTTTTGTCATGTTTACATTTATGACTTTATATGCATTAGTATGTATACTTATGGTAGTGTTTCAATTATATTTCTTTCACAAAACACTTTAAAAAAATTTCCCCTTTTGTTTTGCAAAGTTTTGTGGAGTGTACAACAAATATAATGCTGGAGTTACATCCCACCTCACTAGTTAAGGTCAGGTTAAAGGATGGAACTGAAACTATATTTCATAAAACCAACATTTAAAATAAGAGTCAACATTTGTCTTTTACTTCTTCATAAACGAATATAAAAGTTGTGAATAAGATAGAGTACTCTACTTCAGTTTATTTAAATATAATCAAATTTATCTGAAAAACTAAACCAGTATCCAAATCGAAAAGAATTCCCCTAAATATGTAAATTTGCTGCGTTGAAGCTCTACCTACATTTACAGAAAATACAACAAAACTTAAGCTCATGTTTTCGCACACATTTTAAATAGTTTTTATTTTCTTTTTAGTTTAAATTTTTAAGGCAGCTTTTCCAGTTTGAAAATAAAAAATAAAGTTATTTTTTTAAAAAACAAATTGATTTAGAAATAATAATTCAAGAGCTTCAAAATTATCTTTCATACTAAATTTTTACTATATAGTACACTATTTGATTAGAGATTTAAACATACCTGTTTCGGTTTGGGTTTAGATTAGTCTGAGCAATATTTCAACTAATGGAATTCCAAGCATGCAAAAACATTTTTTGCTAGTAATACCATCCGAGCAATGCGTGCAAGGAACAATTATAAACACTTTACGTCAAAAGCTGATAAAGGTACTTAGGAGGCGGATCATGATGTTAGAGGATCAAAGTTTACTTAAGATTTGTTACAGTGATAAAAATTGATTTCTGGCTATTTACCAAGATAAAAAACCTTTCTATACCAATACATTTGATGGGAAGTCTGCTTGAGAGAAGATTATGTTAATCGGAAGATTTTTGTTGTTTACTAGCTCTCAAATATGATTCTTAAAAAAGTATTGAGATACTCTAACAAATTTCAAAGATTCAGGTACCCGAAAGAAGACGAAAATAGTGCGTATGAAATGAGAGCTTTTATATACCTTAGCTTCATCCGTCACCTAATCCATCTTAGAAGATAATTAAAGAGGTAAAGGAAGGTTATGGAACATTTGATGCAGGAAGAGTTAGCTTGTGCGTTAACAAGGGAAGCAAAAGAGGGTGGTCAATATTCAAATAGCATTTTTTATTTAAGTATTAGGAGGCGAAATAACAGTTTTAAGCGGATAAGTCGATTTATTGAAATTTGCAACAGTGAAAGTGGCTACCATAAAGTTATAAAAATCCGGTACTCCTTCTCCTCATTGATCATTATTTGGAGTAAGCGCTGGAAATGTCGTTGTACTACTGAAAATCAATGCTCTTCATAAACCTTAGAAAGTATCCTTCTTCAGACATAGATGAAACCAAATCAATTTCAAAACAGATCCCCTTTGATCGTCCAGAACACAGAGATGCCATGTTTTACTTAAATATGCGACATGCTCCTGCTCTTTGTGCTTTTAACGTTGTTTCATTTGATTTTACTTTTATATAGAACTATTTCTTTAAAAAAAATCAATTTACTGTCTCAGACAGGGTTGCCAGATTTAAGAACTGTAAATACGGGACAGGCTCTTGGGGGGAGGGGGGCTGTTGAGAGATGAAATCTAAAGGTTGAATTTTTACAACCTTGACTTCAGTATTAAACGATTCTCACAAACATAAATGAAAAAAAAAATACACAATGATCATATGAATAAAATTTAATTTTCGACCATTGCAGTTATTTTTCGTCATGAATATTAGTGGGAAAAAGTAACACTAATTATTGTGAAAAGTCGTATTTCCCTGTTAGTAACCCCCTTTTTCCTGACGCAGGCTCGTCATTTCAAATTTTGCCGGGGGAGAGCGGGGGCAAAAGGTAAATTATACCAAATTTCAATGTAAATTATACCAAAAAAAAAAAGCAAAAGCCAAGCCCACTTTTGTGTAAATACATTTATTTCCCAAAACCAGGGGAGAGGCTATTGACCACCCGTCCTGATGTCCCAAATGACGGGCCTGTCTTGGCGTGAAAGATTTTAGTCACTTCTACTGATGACTAATGTTTAGTATGTACCTTTTCAAAAAGCTAGTCGTACCAACGGGGAAATTTGAATGCAAAATAATTTTAATGAGTCATTAACAAAAAATTTTACTACAATTGAGTAGACAGAATTAAATCTTACTTTTTGAGCTCACTATGTGAAATTAACCTAAAACAAATAAAAAGAAATCAATATTCAATCTCTTTTGGGGAAAACTACAGTTTTGTCATTATTAGAACATAATAATTATTCTTATATAATATCGGAAAATTATTTTTTTTTAATCATATTTGCGATTTGATTTTACTGCTGCAATAAATCTTTCTAAGTTTTGATGGGCTTTAGGTTGCCATAAAGCTTACTGTACTATTTCTGTCGCCCATTGTAAAAATTATGTATTTTCATATTTTTAAAACGCGTATTTGTTTGCTAAATGGAATAACATTTAGTTACATCTTTTAGCATAAAAGCGAAGCGAAGTAAATTTCAAAAAATTGAAATTTATTTTTTCAAAAAATATAGTGACGAATAGTAGCTAAACACATATTTCTTTCATAATTAAAAATTTGGGAAGGGCTTTTTTGTATAATAAGGCATAGTAAAATCATTTACAAGGAGATACCCCACTTTTACAACGGACGTTTGTTGAGTTGATTGTCACAATAATTTCTGCTCTAAAGGAATAGAACACTAACATTACTTCAGAACAGGAAAATATTATAATTCAATCGATTTTCTTATCACTCTGTTTCACATTTTTTATTTTACTTCATTTTTTTTTCTAAAAATAATGTTTCGTTTTGTAAAATACTGCTTCTAGCCAGAATACGGGACTTTCGCCGTCCCGTATCTAGGTTCCCCGGGACGCGGGACAATATTTCAAAAAACGGGACTGTCCCTTGAAATCCGGAACGTCTGGCAACCCTGGTCTCAGATAAAGCATTAAACATACTATCATGATTATAATAACGTAATATGCGATATTTTTTCACAAAAAATGTTGCTCAACTAAATGCATGATAATTCAACAAGATAGAAAGCCAAATGTGTCAACAATATAGTGATTTAAATGTCATCTTTAGAAAAGCGGATTGCAAGCGGAAAAACTACGTAACAATTTTACGCAAATTGAGTTGTTACTGTCAGTTTAAATAACTTTATGATCAAGAATCTTCACATCGCGAAATCTTTACAAAATTTTCGTGACCTTAATGGTGAAAGAATATTAGTAAAATTCATTACCGAACTTAATGGCTCTTTCTACTGCAAAACCAGACATGCCAAACATCTGCTTCTAGTGCAATTTCTTCGCCTACGAGTTTGAAATCCTTTCCTCCTCACAATGTTCAGAAAACTAAGCTTTTGAATCTTAACCACAAGTCACAGAAATATACCTAATTTTGGAATCGAGATATATTTTAGGAACACACCTAGAACTTAATATTGATTGGCATTACAATAGAAAATATAACAAATTTGTATGAAATGATTAAAACCCTTCATCCTAAATCATGAATAAAATGAACAAAAATACCGCACAAATCTTCAAAGAAATACAGAAAATATACATTTCAAGACTGGAACGAAGCTTCTTCATTGATGTAGAAACGCTCAATATACAGTGAAGTTCAAGTAAGAAGTGAGCGAAGTTTGCTCCAAACTTTGCTATAGTGTTCTAGCTTTTTGGACAGATAAAGAAGCTTCGTGAAAGCTTTTACTTGTCTGTTTTCTGTATCTCTTTAACGATTTGTACCTGATTTTAGTTAATTCATTTTATTCATAGCAAAACTATGTTTTAGAAAATGTGACACTGGTGAAGATCATCAAGTTTAACACGTTCTTATACTTTACTGATAAATTCAGTACTGAGGCATTTTTAGAATACTTATGCCAGTTTAGAAAAAGAAGAAAGAATACATCTTATGGTAACAAAACTTTTAAACAGTATTAAAACAGTAGGAAAGTGATTTCCTGTATTGTAATATATTAACCATAAATATCTAACGCACAATAACGTGTATAAAGGAAAAGTATGACAAATAAATTTTTTAATGCTTGAGATTGCATTAGAGTACCGCTGTTGTATTTCACTGCGGTACCATCACTTATTTATGCATAGTGATGTTTTTTTTCTATAGCTTAGACGCTTTAGTGAATAATTTTCCTCAGAAAATGAGGAATAAAATCAAAATTTGTAGCATTTAGTGTGGCACCCACTCTTCAAATTTAAAAACGGAAATAAGGTTGGTTGGTTGTGTTGAGTTTAGTTTAGTTTAACTGGCGCAAGAGCCCCGATAGGCTATACTGCGCTGGAAATATAAGGACAATTAAAAGTTTTATGTCGTGTTTAATATTTCATAAACACCCAGATTTATTCACCACTATTTTTATCTATATATAGATATGAAAAAATTAGATTTTCTTATAAATTTATAAAATATTTCAATTGAATACTTCATTTCCTTCAATCTGAACAAAAAAAGCTTTAAAAAAAAATTGTAAGACACACACACACAGTTTTCGAAACAAATATTTTACGGCAACTCCTCTCATCCTTGCTCTAAAAACTGATTTTTGTTTAATTTTGATAAAAACAGGTAAAACTTCTGAAAGCATTCATTCGCATTGTTCTGAGTCTTATCTTGACCCACAGGCTAAAATGGAGAATAATTTGACCCCATTACACGATTCACTACAATCTATAATTACGTCTGGTTTCAATAGAAATTTCACAGAGCCATACTTTTCCTTTCAGTGGCTCAAACACTAAAGAGAATATTTTGTGGGTCAAGTATGTATAACTAAATGGTCTAATGCTTAGTTTAAAATGTATCGGCGTCATGCTTAATAATGGTTGATTTACCAACAACCGATTATTATACTCATAAACCATCATGAATTCAAAGAACTACTCTGGCAAAAAACTTCATAACTCTCAAACGCAATAGAATATATATTTAAGAGCATCACTTGTTAACTTCGGTAAGTAAACTAAACAATGGGACACGAAAACTTTTAATCTACATTTACAACTCGTTTCTAGACCTGCAGGTTGGCATTTCTTTTTATTTAATGCTCGTACTTTTTACACTACAAAAAACTTAATATTTTTAGTGACCAAATTTCGCAGAAGCTGCCGGTATTTGCAGCTTGTGCCATATTAAAGTGGAACTGCTTCAATTGCAAATTTGCGTTTTTTTTTTTTTTTTTTTGTAACATCATTTGAACTTAAAATTTTTGCTAAGAGTGTTTATATATGTATGTTTCTAAAAAAGATACTTACATGTCGAATGATAAATCATCTCGAAATATTTTTTTACCATCTTGGAACTGCTTTCAACTTTGATGCACTGAAAGAAAAGAAACCGTCGTTTAATGCATTTTATACAGTAATGCTTATAAAACACGTAAAATTTGACACAAAACATCCAGTAGAGCCCAATAGTTTAGCTCCAGGTCATGTGAAGTATTCAAATATAAATTTTTAGAAATATAATTTAAATATTTTACAGAAAAAAATAGAAGAAAAAAAGTCAAGCAGAAAAAAAAGGCAATGAGCGAACAAAATCAATAAGAAAAAAAAAAGTCATTAATTGAAAAGTAGCAATATCTGTATTTGGTGCAAGCACTAATGAAGTTACTTTTTATCTGCCTACCCTGCACGCCTAACCGTAACACAAAGCCATTGACAGACCTGGCGGTTGCAATTATTCCGACGTTTAATGATATCTGAGGCCTCTGTTTTTCCTTCTCTGATAATAACGTCCAAGAATACAACAAAAATAACAAATAAACATTTTTCAACTTTGATTACCTCGACAGTATTCAACATTCATAAAGACAGCCCAAGTAGCACACTTCGTTTTTTAAAGGTTGTAAAATGGTTATTAACGTTGTAAAAACCGCTTAAAAACGTTTATAAAACGTTTAAAGGTTATTTGGGCTACCTGGGAGTATTTCAAAACCCTATACAGTAAAATCCCGATTGTCCACGGTTGCTCCATTTTTTTTTTTTTTTTTTGTTAATGGTGATTTACTGAATCCAGCTTAATGCACTCGTTTTAACTTAGCACAGTTTGCAATCCTTTTAAAATCAGCCACGAAGTAGCTCTTACAAGTATTTCAAAATGAAAAAAAAAAAACAAAAATAACAAACCAACTTCTTTGGGGGTAAAAAGTATGATACGTGCTAAAATTGGGATTATTATTAATTTTTAAAGTATGAGGGTAATTGTTCGTTTTTAGTTTTAAAGATATTTCTTTACATTCAATGTTTTAGTTCTTAGCTATAATTTAAATGTATATTCGAGCGTTATTGTTTTTTTAAGCTATTACGAGTAGCTGTACTGTGTAGCGCTTGGCTATTACTGTCGAACATTTCCATTCAAAACCCAGTGTCAGATCCATATTTCAAAAGATTATAGGCTTGAGGTTCACTTTTTAGAGTCATAGAGAGAGACTCCAGAGTCATATGTTAAAAACTATCTCATCATTAAGAAGGCTTGTTATTTTAACTATAACGTGAGCAAAGTTATGTTTGCAAAAACTTTTAAACTAAGAAAATTAATCTACTATAAAACGTTCACAATATTTTAAAATTAATAGTGTTAAAACTAATCACAAACATTGGGACGTGATAATTGTCCAATATTACTAGCAAAGCATTCTCTCTACGTGTTACAACGAAAGCACATCACGAAAGTCGATTTTGATTGAAAAACAAGGTGAAGCTTAACAATGTAGCTCTCTCCCAATTTTGTTTGAGTGCAATGGTAAACATCTATTTTAGCTATTCATTTAAGAGTATCTGGATGTGAAATACATTAAATATTGATGAAATTCAGTCAGCTTGTAAAGTTACGTATATTCCGAGTAATTTGTTTTGAAGTACAAGTAATAGTTTTCTAATTTCCCAACAATCCGTTACAAGAATTACTTTGATAATGTTACTAATAATATTTTATGGCTCAAAAAAGTAATCAGTTCTCAAAGCATTTAATTTGCTCATTCTCTTTCAAATGCCAATGGTTTTTATTCACTATTCCTATCCTCCTTCTTACTAATACATCAAAGTGCAGGCACAGAGAACACAATGACTTTAAAAATCTCGCTAGTTTGAAGATTTATAAATGAAGAGTACTTTTTCTGATATTAAAAGGTTGCATGATAGTGTGATATTTTGTTATATTTTATATTTAAAATGATAAAAATATTTAATTATTTCAACTTATCTTATATATTTGAAGGGGCAAGTGGATCAAGGTGATATGTGACATTTGAATTTAACAGACTTACACAAATTCAAATTAGTGTATGTTCAATTGTGTTAACTCACGTACACCGTTTAAGGGGAAAGTGAATAAAGGCGATATCTGACAATATTTTTAATTTCTAGAAAAAGTTAAAAAAAAAAATATTACCTTAACTAGGGATGCACCGATAAGCAAATTGGCCGATTATCGATTAATCGGTTATTGATAATCGACCGATTAATGATGAGGATGATTTTCTTTAGTGCTACCAATTTTACCATCACTGTTTTTTCTCTCTTATACAAGTTCGAGTTTAGAAATAGTAAGTAATGTATATCCGAGAGATTTTTTTTCTATTTTCTCATTTTCACAAAATAATTTCAATATTTTATTAAATATCCTTGAGCAAATATTCATATTATTGTCAATAATATTACATTAACACATTGTTAATTATGTTAATTGGACATAAAAATTCAAAAAAAAGGGGAGGGGGAGTCTGATGAGCACTCCAATTTAGGAGTACTTTTGATTTAAAATTTTCAATAGTTAATAGCAATTTAATTCAAGACTTATCTATTCTTTGAAAATTAGAGGTTATCTAAAAGCACTGTACTAAGGAGAAAATTGTCGCCACAAGAAAAATGTTTCAACATTGTCTATGTATATTTATTCAAAGGAGGATTATTTTACAAAAAATTTTATATCTACTGTGAAGATTATTATTACTGTTAATAAGAATATTCATCAGTTTTAGTGAAGGTATACTTTGAATAATAATTTTAAAAAAATTTTTGGCCGATTAATCGACCAGATTTTGCCGCTTAATAATCGACAAAATGGCCGATTAATAGGAACTGCCGATTAATCTGTGCATCCCTAACCTTAACACCTTCATCCATAGTAAAAAGTAAGTAAAACTAAGATTGTCACATATCACCTTTATCCACTTGCCCCTTCATTTCTTATTTAACTGACAATTACCGTTGGCTTAATGTTTCACTCAAATCCGAGTTATACATTTTTTTTACTTTAATAAATAAATCATGCAAATTTATTTTCCCCATCCAAACTGCTCAAAAACCAAATACTTTTAACCAAAGAGTTAAATATTTTGCATGACAAATAATGTTAAGTAATACCCAAAAAGAACAAGTTATTAAGTTAAAATATTTTGAAAAGAGCAAGGCTCAATGAAATGTCTAAAAAAACTTTTAAACTTCTGTTATTTTGTTTTAACTTCTGTTATTTTGTAACCACTTGTGCTTTTAGATTAAATAAAAAGGCAGACCTCGTTTTTACATCAAATAATGTTTATGATATACGTCTCATGCCTATTTCTAACTTGTTTACAATTTTACATGACATGCTCTAAGGAATTTTCAAAATTATCAGCACCATCTTGAATGTTTGTATTAATCTATGGATTTAGAGCAAGGAAGGTCACATAATCAAAACATTCGCTTTTACTTCCTAGTCAAATGTATCGATAATTCAAAACTCGAAATGTGTTTTTCGTCAGGAGAAAAGTTTTGACAGTACTAAATCTTCAGAAAAAACTCCATGAAGGAACTTTTACATATGTCGTGCAGAACGAACAGAAATGTATTGCATTCATAGTAATTTTGTAAAAAGTCACTTTTTCGCCCCATTAAGTCTAGATAACAGACGCATTTTAAGAGTTGTGATCTGGTTTTACAGAAAGTAAAATTTTGCAATGAAAAGTTGAATAAAAATGAAGGTTATGTTAATGTTTCTACAGCTCGTAATCTTTCTTACATAAATGACATACTATCTATAGCTTATTTTATTTTTTTGAAAATTTACACGACGTGCTCTGAAGATATCAAAATCAGTAAAATTTGCAATGTTTAAATGAAATTATTTTTAAAAGGAGAGGTCAACTTACTTTTTTCTCCCGACAGCAATAGACAAATGGAATTTAAAAGTCAATTTTTTTCCATAGAAAAAGGCGTGTGACGTAATGGGGGAAATCTTAATAAGCAGTCGATTTAAACATGTATAAAACATGTATGAAACAATCTATTTTAGAGTTAATTTTCAGTAGTTTTATTAATCTTTAATTTTAATCTGTGCTTTGATTTATGTTTAGCTTTTAAAGTAAATGTTTAATGATTTAATATAATACAATCTATTCCCAACTTATGACGACTGAACGGGCACGATCTATTGTTGTTAGAAGCAAAATGTTATATTACGAGGCGTATTTTTAAAGTATGTACCGTTTTGATGTAAATAAAAAAGACAGAAACATCCTTACAATTACATTTTTACATGAGAGCCCATACATTTAAACTACTTTTCTATATAAGTGCCATTAAATATAAGGTATTTATCGTATCGCACAATCAGCTTCAATCAAAATTTCATAGATTGAGAGTGCCGCCGACTTTGAAGTACGTGCAGTAATTCGTTGTTTAACTGCAAAAGGGTTAAAAGCTATCGATATTCATCACGAGATTTCTTCAGTACATGGTGAAACCATTATGAGCGATGGAATGGTTAGGATTTGGGTCCGAGCGTTCAAAGATGGTCACTTTAATGTGCACGGAGAGGAACGGAGTGGTCAACCTTCCTACATTAATGAAGATTTTGTGCAAAAGCAGCCCAGATCGAGCATCTAGTGACTACTACCTGTTTTTGCATCTGAAGCAGCACCTCGGAGGCTAGCTAGTGCCATGACAATGACGGTAATGTCAGGATCATCGAAATGCAGTGGCGGCATATTTCTTTGAAGAAGTACTTCAAAAGCTGATTGTACGATATGGGTCATTTTCAAAATTTGCTTACATTTGCTGTCCGGAGGTTAAAAAGACGATTTTGAAGCATAACTTATATTTTAAATTGAATGAGAACAATTATTTTCTGCAAGAAATACCCAAAAAAATTCTATCACTCAAAACATTATTGAAATTTATTTTTATATAAGTCTCTAAAAATGAGAATCAAGGCAAAAACGCTTGTCCATTTCCAATTTTTGCAAGCTCAACTTTTTTTTTATATACTTAATTGTATAAAAAAGCATAACAACAACTTATTTTTATATATTGACTATTAGTGTATGATATTCATAATAAATATTGACAATAGTATTTTTTTTCATTAAGAAATGTATGAATATATTTTTTCCGGCAGTTCTTGTCAAGTCCGTTACCTTAAGATTATTTTAGCTAAAACGACAATTTTCCTTGCAACTTAAAGTTTTAGAACAGCGTTTGAATACTTAATAATGCATCAAAGTGTACAATCAATTACTTTCTCACACACCTAAAATATGTGACAAAACATCTGTCAGTGATTCTAAAAGAAAATAGCAAGTTAAAAAAATTACTTTAAAATTCTGAAATGTAAGCATATGGTGAAAATTACCCATATGATAAGTGCCTTTCTATTGGTGGCAATTATGTAAAAAATTAGTGTAAGGTATGGACTTTCATGTTAAAAAAAAAAAATTATGAAGATATCTTCGTTTGTTTTTAATTTATACCACAACGGTATTTACTTTAAAAACACGCCTCGTATTAAATAATTTCCATAAATACCACATTCAGTTCATTAAAAATTTATATTTTATTAAAAGCTAGAGAAATCATGAATTTTCAAATAAAAGTGGTTCATCTATTTATGCTTGAACAAAACACAAATGTTTGAAAATCCACACAATGCATTTCGTTCAGTTGACTTTTCAGCATTTCTGACTTTTACAAAAGAACTGTCCCGATATTACATTACGTTTTTTTAAGCGAATACCTAAACAAATGTTTAGGAATAATGCTGAATAAGTTTCTAAAGATAAAAGAATAGATATTGTGATTAATGGACAACATCGGCAGGAATATTGGAACAATTACCAGACACTCGAATTTATTTATCAGTCAATAGAATTTATTTGTATTCTTCATCGGTACCTTATACGCTGATAATCTTTTCCAAATAAAAGCATTCTACGCATTAACTCTACTTTTATTGTAACACATCGGTTTGAATTTTCCGAGTTGTGCAATATATTTACTAGGAAATTAAAATTTGATAGCTTCAACATAAAGCAATAAATAAATAAATTAATTAATTAATTATTTTTATTTTGCATTTATTATTACGAAAGCTTGATCAAGGACATGTATAACAGAGTCCGAAGGAAGAATATTCATTGCATTGGGCATTATTTATTAGGAGTGTTCCCAAAACCTGGTTCAAGGTGAAATCGTAAAACTAAGAATACTGTAATCATTGTACAATTATTAGCTACTTGAAATGGGCGCCGCATGTACAGTACAATTGCCCCGTAAAAATGATTGGGAGTTAAATATAACGAAAGCTGATTCAAGCGAAATTATAGAAAAATCGCATGAATATTCCAAGCATTGTACAACTACCTCTTTTTTATGAGGAGCAAAATATTTCATCGTACCAGATCATTCGCATTTTTTTTTTCCAATTTCTAATTCAAAATACTAGATAAGTAATGGATGAATAATAATTAACAGGAAGTGAAATGCCAATATAATAAAGGAATTGCGTCGTTTTTAAGTGCAGAAAATAATGTCTTTTGCATACATATTTTGAACTCTAAATCAAATTAATTTTACTGCGAAAAATTTTCATTTTGCAGAAAGTTACTTCAATAACCACTAAAACATTTGAATGTTACTTACATTTTTGAAAATTCAAATGATTAGAAAAAAAAACAGCATTCATTCAAAGTATAGTCTTCTATTACAATAGAATTCATTGATTGATATTATTGGATTTTTTTTTGGCTTTGTTTTTAATTTTATCATAAGTTTGTTTGAAAAAAAAAAGTTACTCATTTTAATTAAACATTTAAGTTTACTAACTGCTTTCTAAAATTTATGGCATTTATTATTATTATTATTATTATTATTATTATTATTATTATTATTTTCTTTTTTTTGAGTAATTCACATTCTTTAAAGTATAAATTTACACTGCATACTTTCTTACATTTCATGCCGCATACACACACCTTAAAAACTGCGTAGACATTCAATTACTCATTGCATGAAAAGCGTGTAAAAATTAAATTAAGAAACAACAACATACATGGGTAGACTCAAGGAACGCAAAAGTGGGAGAGAAATCAAAACAAATTTCAAAAAATTAAGTTTAACTCGTAACAAGTGAGAATATTTTTTTAACGTATGTGGTGAGATGGACTGTATGTAACCCCAACATTATAGGTATGATGCACTCTAAAAAAAATAGCAAATTAAAGTGGAAGAATTTCCAATTATTTCTCCGTGTTTTTCTACATAATTACAACAACAAACAGTCAGGGTATCTTTGAATCAGTCCGGCTAACTTTGAGCCACTTTATTTATAATTTTTTTTAGTTGTGTAGTATATTTTAAAATAATAAAGAGCAAAAATCTTATATTATGAGCTCGGAAGAAGAATACATAACTGAAACTTCATAGTTTTCACTCTATTTGACTAAGAAATAACTATTAGAAGTGCCGCAAAATTATCCGGACTGGTTTAAAGATACCTTGAATTGACTGCACCGTAAGTGACACACATATGCAAACATGAAAAAGTTTTTAATGCAAAAGGACAATTCTTCTGGGGTTCAACCACCCTCACCTCACTAGTTAAGGATTAGAAATTAAAAAAACTAACACCTGTACCGGACCAATAACACCAAAGAACTTTTACAAAAATTACATACACTGAAATATTTCAACTTAAAACTATTTATCGAAAAGGAAAGAACAATTTCAGAAAATATAACAATTTTTTCAAGAAGTTGAATCTTACCCCTAGTTAACTAGAACTGCCGAGCACAAGAAACACGAGAATTGCGGTAGAAAACGGGAAATTAACTGTAAAGAAACTTCTCAACACACAGCCTAAGCAGTTCACTCAGCGACTGATAATGATAAAATAGCAGACAGCATGACGTATAAATTCCTTCATGAGGATTGAAATCTTCGAAAGAAAAACATCGAAAATAGCATCGTCGAAATAATGCCACGGTTCAATTGGCTTGATATTTATTTTGAACTGGGAAAAAAAGATGAAATGGCAAGGATGCAAGGCAAAAAATTCTTTGATAATCGTTTAAGAAAAGTTCTGTTTAGCTGTAATTGTAACTGACATTGATCTGTCAATTTTGGCAATGATGCCGGAAATGCTTTGCATTCTTGTTCCTTGAATAGACACTTGGTTCCTTTCTACTAATGTGTGGAATTCCTCACTTAGTGTAAATCAAATTGATGAGCGATTTTCGGCTCCCGTTCTTTATATGAATTCTGACCTGAGGATTTTTTCATAAATCAAATTCTGGTTAACTCGTTCACAACGATGAAGCTGTTTGTGTAAGGAGAAATTTATAAGTCTATAAAAAATGGGATTTTTCACTCGCTTATGCTGAAGAAAGATGGATATTTCGCGTGAAATTTTGATCAAATCATATTGAGAAGCACATGCAAAATACCTACAGCCCGATTATGACATCATGAATTTGCACTGTTAAAACTGAGAGTTGCACATATCACCTTTTTAAGGTGAAACGTTGCGCCACCAACGGCATCCTCTGAGGCCCCCACTTGACGCCCTATTGCACTCTACTGGCTTCCAACGGCTCCCTTATTGGGATATCATAGGGTGGCATAGGGAACTAAGTGGCACCTTTAAGGCTACCATAGGGAGTCAAGTGGAGGTGCCACTGGTGCTACAACCTTCTACCCTAAAAGGTGCCATGTGCAATCTGCAGTTTTAACAGTGTACTGCAGCAGGGGGATTCAAAATCATATAAAAAATATAAGTTAAAAAAATTTATCTCCACACTATTTCCCTTTTTTCACTAAATATAGAAAATTACCAGACCCAAATTTAGATGAATTCGTCGACACCATGCTAAAATAACGAATGTGAAAAATCGCTTTTTTCAAGTTCGATGGTTTCCCGTAGTACAAAAAAAAAAGGGCTACCTACTGGTAAAATGATGAATCTGTTAGATGGTCCTAAGCCAATGTCATTTTTACGAATTCACAGCTTTGCCCGATTAAGTTATGCTATATTTACGAATATGATGTTCAACAGTTTACACAGTTAAACAAATAAAAAATTATGTTTTTAAGTATTTATTGCCTTATCTTGTGTTCAAGGAAAGTGTTTCTTAGTAAAACAAACGTTTTTTTTTTTTAAATCTTTTCATCCATTATTATTAATTTTTATAGCAATTTTGTATTCTAGATGTAAAGTATCGAAAATGAATGCCATGAAAGTTCACTGCAAACTATCGAATATTCTCTAAAATTTCATATTCAAAACTTTACCTTCAATTCAGTGACTTTCGACAAAAAATGTCCATTTTGGTAAAGTAGCGAATATTTTTAAACAACTATTATTGATAATTTTACAAATAATTAAAATTAAAATGATACCTTCGAACGATAGTTTTACACTAAAAGATATCTACAAAAATGTAAAAATTGAAAATAACTAAACGCGTCAGGTGGGAAAAAATTATATTCAGTGTTTTTGCTCTCCAGAAAAGTGCCAAGTTTCACATTCGTAATTTTAGCATGGTGCCGACGAATTGTAGTGCGTTTAGGGATAGAGACAAATTGACAGTTTTTAACTTTCACCGCTCGTTTATACACTGTTAAAATTACAGGTTACACATGTCACTTTTTAAGTGAAACGTTGCAGCACTAGTGGCAAACCCTGAATGGTGAAACTTGACTCGAAATGGCACCCTTGAAGGTGAAATTTGGCTCCCTGTGGCTCCCTATGGGTGCCTTGTGGCACCCCCATAATTCGTCAGAAACCAATTCAATTTTTCAACCATTTTCATTAGACATTTGAAGCTCAACTAGGATTTTCATCCTCATTAAAGACTTTGATTCAAATATCACTTTACAGTATTAAATGCTAGAATAAACAGCTGACATCGTATATAGAGTTCTTCTATATAATGACCTTATATGGGTAAAAGCCATCGGAGAAGAATCTGGCTGTTAATGGATGATTTTCTTCAATAATATTTTCATCCGACCTACTTAAAAAGTGCAAATTTGCGGAGAAAATTGCAAACTTATTTTAGAGTTTCCGGGAGTTTTTTCTTAAGCGCAAGAAGAAGAAACTTCGTTACAATTAAGAAAAAAAATAATAATCTGATACATAAAAATTCTCGAAGAGCCAAGGAATTCTTAAAAAACCTGTTATGAAACTGAAAACACAAACATCGGACTTGAAAAGGAAGCAATAGATGAATCGTTAATTAAACTGAGCAGCATGTTCAAAGTAAGGTGAAATTTCTAAGTTCAATGTACGAAAGAAATGATAATTTATATCCAAAGTTACCTTCATTTAAATTAAATCAGTGCTTGATTTTTAACAGGATTTTCTTCCAGCGTTTAGTTGTAAAGAATTTCGCCTAAGAATTTTTGATCAAAGAAATTTAAAATTGCGTATCAATTCTTAAAAAAAAAATGCGTATAATATTTGCGAACTTTAAAAATAACATTTCGGTTTTAATTCAATGGCAGTGTGGTTTGTAGGACCTTATTTGTATGAAACTTTCAACGCCAGAATAAAAGTGTTTCACATAGTGATTGATCTTATCTCATAACACTTAAGATGCTCTCTCTTTAAAGCCGATAGCTGAATCGGTAACCTAAGTAACAAATAAACACTTTTTTTTCCTTTAACAAAGAAACAATTTCTTGAAAGTGAAAATGCAAATTTTGATACTTTGAACTCAAGGACTCATACGCACACATATTACAAGTATTTAAGTTTTATTTTTTTAAAAATCAAAAAAGATTTGTCTGCATAGGATGGATAATATTTTGGGTACGACAAAAATAACACTAGAAAACAACGATTTGCATTTCACAAATCAATATTTTCTCTTCAAGCATTTTTTTAAATTAAAAGCGCAGTCTATTGGAGCTTGTTCGGGCACCACACCCACTATCTATCCCCCTCGAACTTTTAATTATAACCGTGCTTATTTACACAAGCATCATCATTTTGATCTTCATTTTCACTTTTCATGTCGGACGAAAAAGAAAGTTGCTTAGCACCCTGTTGCATATTTTGCTCTATATATTGCACCTTACCCTATGTTGAACGTTTCGCCAACCTGATTTTCATTCTTAATTATGTGCATTAATTGCGCTTGAAATCGAATAAAACTGAAAAAGCACTTAACGCAGAAGAAATTATAGCTTATAAAGTTATAATTCTCAACGTAAAAGAGAGGTGCAACCCATAGAGGTTATATAAACATAGAGTGCGTGCAGTTTTTTTTTACCCGCAAAGCATAAACTTACTGTCAACATAAGGAGAAAGTGGTGGTCAAATATAAGAAGGATGTTGCATTACACCGCTCGTTTGGCGGTGTTCCTGCCTTAGTCCTTGCTTAGAGGCGGTTACTCACTGCTTTATACCCGAGCTCTGCCTTAAAATTTTCGAGTTGTACCGTTTCCATGTGCTGTCGCTCTCTAGTATTCTAATTTCACATTAGCTACCAGTTTTTTTCGACTCTCTTTGCTCTATAAGAGGATTTTTGCCTCCAACTGGTTCCCTTTCGAATTCCATGCTGATGAGGGCATAATAAGCCCGAAACTGCAGTCCATGGATCGATATGAACGAGTTGGCGGTGTAATGCATGTTCCTGCCTTAGCCCTTGCTTAAGGGCAGTTACTCACTGCTTTATAAGAAGGATGGTTCAATATGTTTAGTATCCTACTTGACACGTCATTAGGTTACAAGTATGTGTTTAATTAAAATTTTCGTGCTTGGCAGAGAGTTGGAATGTCGCAATTGCCAAACGTAGTAAAGACAGCTTTCCTGCTTACAGCCAAAGCATTGCTCTAGAGTGTGCTCTAGCTGTATTGTTACTCTATGGTGCTGCTTGAGACACAATTTCACTTTTTACGCTTATATATTTTTGCAAACGTACTTCTTGACCAGCATTTGCAAATAAAAATTGTTTTAAAGTTTTTGTACGTTGACAATATAAAGACAATAAGATGGAAACAGAAAAAAAAAAAAAAAAAAAAAAAAACAGAACAGCTTTAAACAGTTCAGAAACAAATTTATCTTTGAAAAACTGATCAAAGAAAACATTTTGTGTCTTGTAAAGGAATTATGATTTTAAACTGTTTTAAGGAAGATTTTCTAAAAGAGGAACGTAAAAGCAGCAAGATTTTGTTATTAACACCACAGCAATTTTTACGGACCAACAGAAAATGACGGAAAGAGATAAAGTATAACGAAAGGGAGAATTTAAAATTCGGGTTTCACTGTATATCTGATACTTTTTCATGCATTCGTAACTTCTATTCTTAAAACGGTTTTGAAAATTATTTTTAAAAAATGCTAAAAAGATAACAATAAAAAATGAATAAATCATGTGATATTTAAATGTAATTATTATATTAGTAAAACGTATTACTGTTCTAAGACGCCAGTAAATGAGCACTAAAGTACAATCCAATTTCCAGAGATTAATACCGTCATTAAAAGCTGTAGGATTTGGTAAGTGACAGTAAACTAATTTTTATTGCTTTGTGTAATCATTAGAAAAAAAACTATGAGGTTATGTTGCAGGTTTTAGAGACTTTAAAGAAAAGTCCTACAGCAATTCAGTGAATGGTTATGTCTAAAAATTAGGCAAATACACATTTTTTTTTTTTACGATTTCTTTTTTTGAATAAAATAGAAGAAATTTACCGTAAAGTCGGGTTACTTGGACCCACAACGGGGTTACTTGAGCCCACAGAAAAATGATAAAATCTGGGTTTGGTACTAGCGTTAGAGACTGCAGAGTGCTTCTACCTAGCGGAGAAACGAGGAACTACGTGCAAGTCTTCAACTAGTAAGTACCAAACCCAGATTTTATCATTTTACTGTAATGGGCTCAAGTAACCCCCTAGGGTCCAAGTAACCCGACTTTACGGTACTACATTGCCTATTCAGCAAAATAAAATTTTGTACTCATATTTAAAAAAAAAACGATGTGTTTATTTAATAGTTGAACAACTTTGGCATTTACAAAAAATATACTTATGAAAACACTTATATTGGAAATTTATTGGAAAGATTAGAGCTTCAATTATTTTTTGTAATGAATCGGAATGATGTTTTAAAATGATTTTTCAATGTAAACATGAACTTCAACATTTTTTTCCGATTCAAAGTATATAATTGAAAGCAATTGTATCACGAAAACATACTCACAATATAATTTTAAATTAAAATTAACGTATATATAAGCACTACAATTCAAAATATCAATAGAAAATGATACATACTTGAAAATTTCACGTAGTTGCGAGTGACTGAATGGGAAATAAGAGAATTTAGTTTCCTCTTAAGTAAAATAAAGGAGCTACTCTATCAAAAGACTCGAAAGCTGTGAAGAACAGTTTATCTAGTTCGGAAGGCAAACACTATTTAAGATAACGCCGATTTTCTTTGTTTCCTCAAGGCAAGAAAGCTGCCCAGATATATATCCAACTTCTAAATCAGATGGATAAAGGCCCCACTAAAAAGTTAAAGATTACGTCTTCAAACAAAAGTAAATGCTTGGAGAAATTTATGACTTGCGTGTGATGTCATCTACCATTTATTTAAACCTATTTCGTTTTATGCTAAGTAAGATACACATGTTGGATTAACGCTGTAGGCTGCTGTATGTTTAAGAAAAATCAGATAATGACCAGCTACCGATTGTATGATGCAAAGTCTGCTTCAGCTTATGCACGTTTCTATGCTTTGCTGATAAGAGTAAATCTTCAGTTTTTGTTCTTGTTCGTGCTTAATAAATTATCTTAATGCCGAGGTTATGACAAAGCGAGGTTTTATGTCCTTGAGTTGGAGAATACCCTACTTTCGTGTCATTCTCAAGAAGTAATTATTAAAACTATTTTTTTTTTTTTTCAAGCTTTTGGTGGTCATAAACGTGTTATCTTGAACTATGTGGGGACTTTGAAAATATCATTTTCCACACACATATGGGATAAAAACTTAGCTCTAGATCTAATCCGTAATAAGCTACAGCTCAAAAAATGACGTCGTTATTACATCAACAGCAAGTTATCTATTGAAATTGGCAAGAGCAAAAGTTTGGCTTTGAGACGGTTGTGTAGCGTGGTGGTAAGGCGTTGACCATCCATGTCTGGACCCGAATTCTTGACCTGCGGTGGACAGTCGGTGGATTTTCGAAATACAGAAAATCGTTAGCGCTCTATGCGGCAATATAAAAGATCCCTGGCTTTGAATTTCCTCGGTGAAATTAAATTCCTAATACAGTTTTGCATCAAGGAGGGCCCAGTGCCTCCAACTGGTGGAAACTGGGAGTCAAAATTATCCGCCATTGTCATCCACGCCACAATGGTGACACATGAAAGTCTGAATGCAATTTCGGGTGATCGAATTATTTCTGCAAAAAAGGATGAAGCTTCTTACTCAGCCCCATTAGAAAGAAAAAACAAGTTTGGCTGTGTTAAAATTTATTCCTAGTTTTTTTCGGTGGCATTGTTTGACTGTTAGTCATAGATGCATATTTCTAATTGCAAAAAAAAATTGAAGTAAGATGTAGAGTATGCTCAGTTTGGGGTGAAAAAGAATTTCAGTGAAAAAATACAAATTTAACTTTTTTTACTGCCTCTAACAGTTATAGTTAGTGAAATAATCTGCATTGAAAAATAATAGTAACAAAAAAAAATGACATCAATACGACCAATATTCTCCTTTTTTATGACTCATAGCACTTACTTTAAACTCGGAATCAACTATGCTTTTTTTTTGGAGGGCCCCCCCCCCCCCAAAAAAAAAAAAATTGTTGGAGGGAGGAAAAAAAACCCAGTTATTGGGGGGAAAGACCAACAAGGGTCTCTAATTATATGCGTGCTAAGTGTGGTTTCTACGTTGTAAGAGCAGTTGTAGTGTGTTTCTACGCTTCATAGCTTAATATATGCATTTATTTTGCAATAGCAATGAATTATATAAATATTTTACTATTTTACTCCAACAACACGTTTTTCCAAAAAATTTTATGTTGGTATTATTTTCAATAGAGATTATTGCCCTAAATGCAAGGTAGGGGAATCGGAGACAATTTAAAAAGTTAGATTTTGTATTTTTTCACTAAATCTATTTTTTGCTTCAAACTTTTAATGTCTTGACTCTGCATCTAATTTTGATCATTTTTGAATTGGAAGTATGCATTTATAACTAATAGTTTGCAAAAATAGAGCTCTTGTAGGTCAAGCGAGAACACGCTGCATAGTTTGTTGCGCTTATATTTTATTAGAACTAATTCTGATACAACGACCATAGTAGACTCATTTTTACGCATCATAGTATTGCTAAGATGCTTATCGCGAAATGTTTAATGAAATAAATAACTGCACAAAAAATTTTGAATTTAAAAAAAAAAGAAGAATTTTAATTTTGATACCTCGAATTCAAAATTATGTTTTTCCCAATAACGAATTGTGACATGTGTGTGGCGTACGTCCGAGAGCACATAACTCAACTTTGCCTTCGAGCCTTAAAGTCTCAGTAAAGTCTTTTGACTCAGTGGATAAGTACTGGGTTACCATCAGAAAGGAAACCGTATCAAATCCCATCGGGAATACACATTAGGGAGGGCCGAAAAGGACTTTTTTTTTTTATTATTTCGATGATGGGTATTCACATAAAAAATTTGAAATTTTTCGGTCAATTTCTTGATTTGCCGCAATTGCCTTGACGCTTGGAAAAAATGCAGTTTTTTCGAGATTTTTATAAAATTATTTTTAAAAAAAGTTCTATTTTCGAAAACAGGTAGTGCGAAAAAGGTACCATTGGGAGCATAGAAATTCCATTAAAAAATTGAGGTTTGTGGTATAATTCCTTCCTTTTTCACAAATACCTAGAAGATTTTACAATTTCCTGTTTTTTTTTACGCTTTAAATTAAATTTTGTCAAAACGTTAAAATGCGGTTTTGCCGCACTTATCTGAAATAACTACATTGTTTGTCACATATAATGCATTTTAGATGTTAGGTGCTAAAAATTTTTTTTTTCATAATTTCCTAAAAATCTCGAAAGACTGCTTTTTTTTCAAACTTCAACGCAATTGCGGCAGATCAAAAAATTGATCAAAAAAATTCAAATTTTTACGTGCTCTTTGCTTTCCCAATGGCACCTATCTGCAATATCCATCACCGAAATAAAAAAAAAGTTTTTTTTGGCCCACCCTAACGCACATCCATAGGTCACATTGATTAACCGGCAACTCAACAGATGGCACCACTACCGGATATACCGCGCTACCTCATCCTGCTGGGGGGGGGGAGAAGCAAAGCCTGGTGGACGCGTCACGTTGACATACTGCCGATTTGAAAAAGGAACCACCCAGCAACTAAGGTCCAAAACGAAAACATATAGCTCTTTGTCATTGCTCAGAAATTAACTAAAGAAAATATGGTTTCGGTACACCTGCTATTTTCCTATCACATTAGGTTTCAGTCTTGAAAAGGGTCTTCAAATTCATTCATGCATTATAAATTAATTCGAATCATACTCAGGGCCGTCGGCAAGGGGGGGTGTGGGGGGGGTGCTACACCCCCCCACTTTTCTGAAGAAAAGGGCCGCCGATTTTATTTTATTATTAAAATGAAATTTTAGAAAAATATTTCAGGACTTTAAACGAAATTTAAAAGAGAAGCGGAATAATTTAAACATTCTTAAGAATATCAGTTCACCTAAATTTTTAAAAATGTCCTGTATTTTCCGCGGCCCCAATTATTACTTATCAAAAATAAATAATTGGGGCCGCGAAAAATAGTTAAGATTCCTTCACAGCAATATTCGTTGCAAAAAATACGAAATTTTCTCGTTCATGGGGTCATGTAAACGGGAAACTATAGGCTGCCCAGTTTGGAAAAAAAAGGAATGAATAAATATGTGCGAGAGCTTTAAAAGGTACGCGAACCTCCGTAACTAAAATTAGTTAAATTAGTAAAACAAATCAAATTATATATACATAATTCAATAAGATCGATGCAATATTGAAAAAAATAAGAATATATGCTGAGGGCCGCCAAATTTTATATCTTAAAAAATCTAAAAACAAAAATTGCATCCACCTTTCACCTTTGTAAAAAATTTTAGATTTCAAAGCTCGGGGGAAGCTATGTCCCTCACCCAAGGGCGCATTTACGGACCCCCTCCTTAATCCTCCGAGGCCCCTCCCCCCCCCCCCCCGAAATCGAGAAAGATTTTTTTCAAAAGTAGGTGTTCGGTTCGTGTTTGCTCAAAAAAAAAAAAAAAATCCTTAAGAAAAAAGCACTCTCTATTAACATTGTTTTTAAAAGTGAGGTGTATATAAGGGAGGGCCCCAGAGGGTCTTTCTCTCCTATACTCCCCATCCGAAAAAAAAAAAAAAATCGGATTTTTTTTTTTAAATAAAGGTAGTTATTATTCGGTTAAGTATGCTCTTAAATTATTTACATACTTTTAGCTTGAAATATATAAATAAATAATTATTGCTAATGATAATTCGTTAGATGGTACCAGGCAGTGGTGCAACCCAAGAGGGTCAGGGAGCAGTTGCGTTTAACTCAAGAGAAAAAAAAGAACGTGTCTTGGGAAAATGAAGATATTTCAATTAGAAAATGCATAGAGAAAATCTTAATCATTTTGAATAGAAATCTTGAAATGAAAAATATTCAACACATGTAGATTATTAGTCAGCAAATTACTTTTCTCTCTTTCTTCTCATTCCCCCTTTTTTTCTAGTCAATCAGGAAATAAGAGTGTTTAAAATAACGTTACACACAATAAATTTAAAATAAAGTAATCATTCCTCCCCGGCAAGAAATTTAAAATAAAGTGCAATAATTTTCGGTTTTAGTTTTTTCACAAATAATTTCCAAGCTTTCAGCTGGACAAAAAAAAAAAAAAAAAAAAAACAAATTGGAAAGAGGTTGAAGTCCAAGCCGGCCGAACTAGAAGGGGCACGTAATTTTCAATGTCTTTACCAGTGGTGAAATTAAAGAATAGAGTGCCTTCTCAGTGGCTTGTTTAGGGTAGGAAGTCGAAGCCCGTATATCCGCCAAGCATGAATTCAAAGAAGGCTCAAGGGTCCAAAGAGATCTTAAAATTTCGCTTTTACAACGTGTAATTTAATTGCAGTTTCAAGACATTTTCGGAAGAGAGTTCTTTTCCCGCTTCGTCTTCAATACCTTGGTCAAACATTGCCTCAAATGGTATTTTAGAGATTTAAAATTCAAACAGTTAACGGTAGTTGATATTCCCCTTACTTTTCTATAGTCTTTATCTCTAAAATGTGTTTTCAGAAAAGAAAGAGCTCCCGAATTACAGTCTCTATGTGCAAAAATTTCCGGAAGAGTCCCTAAATCCTTTTATTATCCTAAATGTTGTCAGACAAAGCCTAAAAGCAGTTGATCCTATCAAGAATCATAGCGTAAGCGGCGCTATTGAATTAGTTTTTAGGGGCGTTTTTAAAAGTTTTTATTTTCTTTTTCTTTCACGTGTGGCTCTAGAGCCACACGTGGGCTCGTTTTTAGAGGGATCTTCGTGGAATTCTTGGATAATAAGTTTTTGCTCTTGGGGGAAATGAGCACCTCTGCTAAAAGTAAAATTTTGAACCTCCAGTTTCAAAAAATATAGCTTAAAATGGCATTCTTGAAGCTTCAATGCCGCAAAATTTCGGGGCACAGCGCCCGAATCCTGCCTCTTCTCTTGACGGTATTAAAGATAACCTAAATAAAAACGTTTTTAAAATATTAATTTCGAAACATTTAGGGAGAGAGTCTTTGCTAACGTTACTACCAAAGATGGTCTAAAGTAAAGATGGCTTACGGTTTCAATTTTGAAAAATTTCGGAGGGAGATCCCTAACCACTTTTTGCCTCTTAATGTCTCCAAAGAGAACGCGAAATTGCGCATTTATGTATCGAAAATCTTTCAGGGAGGATCTTTGAAATTTTACTTCCTAAACATCACTTAAATGAGACTTCTGTTCAAAAAAAAAAAAAAAACTAATCTTTTCTTTTACTCTGTCATGAAGTTGTGCTTCATGATAGAGTAAAAGAAAAGAAGATGAATTTTCAACTCATATCCTGAGTTGTGCTTCAGTGTCAAAATATTTCAGGAGAGATGCCCTGAGTCTTCTCAACTCCTTTAACATCACTAAAGATAGCCTGAAATTGCGTGTTTAGAATTTTTTAAGTTTCAGTAAGTTTCCCAGAGGAGTCTTGATCCTCCAACGTCATGAAAGGTAGCATAAATAATTTAAGTTTTGAAAAAAGTTTTGGAGGGAATCTAAAACTTCGTAATTTACGTAATTCCAAAAATTACAATATTTTAATTCAATTTGAAAATTTCTACCTGTCTTACAGTAATAGCGAAAAAAAAAAGAAAGTTTGGGGGGGGGGGGGGGCTAAGCTTGATTATATGGGCCCCCTTCGAAATAAAAACCTATGTAAGCCACTGCCCTCACCTCCCCCTATATGATTAGCCCAGGGCCGCCAAATTCTCAACACCCCCCCAGATATTTCAGCTAGCGACGGCCCTGATCATACTTCGTACGATATTCGGAAGATTTGTTATAGAAACATTGGTTATAGTGCAAAACAAATGTACAGTTTGAGGAGTAATAATGAAACTGATATTGAGAAGTAAAAATTATAAAAGTTTTGGTAAATAAAATAATAATAATAATAATGTTTTTAAAATCATGAATAATTTATAAACAAAATAGATTTCGTAATTAATAATAAAATTTTACTAATCAATAATTAAACAACCATTAATATTTTTAATAAATTAATGATACATAATGAATTTTTATGATTAATAATATTTTTTACTAATTAATGACAAATGATATATCTACTAATTAGTGATCAATAATATTTTGCTAATTAATAAGAAAAGTAAGTTTTTAATCAATAAATGATTAACAACAGTTAATATTAATCAATAATAAAATTTTCGTCAATCAATAATTAATAGTAACATTTCATGACTTCAATTGAACAACATTTTTTAAAGATTAGGCTACAGATGCTTACGTTTCTTTCTCTCCCTGTTTTCCCAGCAGCTTCAGTTCTTAAAATAAGTTCTTCGCATTCATTCACGCCTTATTACTTTATCTAGGGCACCCTTGGTACCATATTCGGAATTTTTATTATAAACACGCTGGTTATCATTCACAACAAATACGCCATTTGAAGACGTTTACTCCCAGCCGCGAAAAACGTGATAAGCTAGCACTGAATACCAGCTGAGCTTATCTGGCATTGAGAAATTATAATTTCAACAAGAAGGGGGGGGGTGCTATCGTGTTGATTTATTTGCTGAAATAAAATGCCCGATGTAGCTAAAAACTTGCGAGCTTGTTTCGAATTTTCAATTTCAACTCGAATTCGAGCTTCTTGAACTCGGAAAAAACTCAAAGAACGAATCACATTCTTATACAAAGACCATTTACCTTAGAGATACATTAAATATGTCAGTTTATCAAGAATAAAGTACTCTATAAAATTCCGTTGTTGAAATTTTGCTAAACTGGTTTTCTTCATGTTAAAATGGGTATCAACTTTAAATTCTCAATCTGACAACTCACATTTATTTATTGATATATTTATTTAAATCACAGATTGGTAATAAATATCTCAACATCTTCGTATACGGTTCTTGTGTAAATTGATTCATCCGTTGCTTCACAGTACATTTGAGAAAAACCGACCTTGTAATCTTAAAACACTTTCTTTCTTTTTTTTTTTTTTTTGCTATTTTTGCATATAATACGGTACTACTACTATAACAACTGCAATGGGAGCGACAAATACTGTTTTTTTTTTTTTTTTGTATCTTAGTATGAACTAGCAGGAGAAATACTGAGAAAAGATATTAATAAAAAGAGAATAGAAGTTATCACTTATTTTCTGATGAGGAGCAAAGAGGCTTAAAATCAAGAAAATATGACTATAAAGAGAGTGATTTATACCAAATAAATCGTTCTAATTAAAAAAAAAGTAACGAATAAATTTTTTTAGTCTAAAAAGTAAGTGTGCTAATGGCCACCGGAGAGCCGGATTTTCATCTACATGCACCACTCTCAGTGACGGTTAATACCAGCTAGTGACGTCATGACGTCGCTAGCTGGTATCATATGACGCGTCATATGAATAGAATACACATTTCAAAGATAACTCTCAAATACTATAAACTATGCAAAAAAAAAAGGTCATTTAATATAAGCGTTTAAAAAAATCATTTTAAGATAAACTATAGTAACTCACACGTACAGCATGGTCAACGGTTGACAGCACCCACGACACTTGCCTTCTTAGTCAACCTCATCTTAAACTCAATCGGTAAGCAATCATTTTGGAAGTAACGTCAATTAAACGTCAACAACACTTCAGACCACTAAGTTTTACCACAGTAAACGTTGTAAATGTGTGTATCACTGACGTAAAAAATAACGCAATTTTTCAAAGGAATTCTTATCAATAGAATATCGATAAATTATACCGAGTCCATGGCATACGGCATCTTTCCCTTAAATCACATTCAGAAAAGTTCGTAATACATGCAAGAAGAGCACTTATTTTGCACCTTTTATGGTGAGGGATATTATTGCTGAAACTTGTGGTTTCCCATATTCATTTTGCTTAAAAATACGTTTTTTCAATAGCTCTTCGTTTTTAGCAAATGTTTGTTCCTTTCTTTTTTTATTTTTCCCTCTTTTTTAAACAAAAAATAACTCGACATTACACTAATAAAATAAAAGTTTTTGCATATGTGAAATAAAAATATATGAATGTGGGACAGGTCATATAGTTGAGATAACTTTCCTTTTTCAAAATACCGTAAAACGGGGTGATTCGGTTCACTTTTCACATTTGCTCGTAAAAAAAAAAAGTATTTAGAAGATTAAAAAAAAAAAAACATCGATCTTGCTTCGCTCTTAAGGGGTTACAGTACCTTTCTAACAAATTTCTTTAATTTAAGTGAAAAAGTTAATTCTTTGAAATATTTGTTTCTGCACTTGTTTAAAAATCAATAATTTATTTTCAAACATCAAAAATTTTGAAAACTTTTTTTGAAAATTTGAAAAATGTAAGAAAATTTCAGTTTTTTTAAAACCCTAAGGCTTTTTTGTTTCTGCACTAATTTCAAAATTTCTTTTTGCGAAATGATCACAAGAAAAACCTCAACAAATTTGTGCATTCATTTTCTTATATTTTGATTAGAAAATATTTTGTGACCTTTTACGTAAAAAAATCTTAGAAAATTTTGTTCTTCGAGGTTTAACAAACTCTAAAAATTTTTGTAATTTATAAAACGCTTATTCAATGCACAGTTTTGTTAAATATATTATCCTGAGTGTAAAAAATATTGCTTTAAAGTTATATCTTTAATAGAAAAAATTCCTTAGCATTTCTAGTAACATAGAAACACTAAAAACTGATCACCGAGAAAAAGCACTTTAAAGTTTGGCTTTTCCATTAGAACACATAGCATGTATGCCCTAAAGTCACTCATAACTTTTTAAATAATTTAGCTAGAACAATGCTGTTTTTTTCTGAGTGTTTTAAATAACTTTTACTTTTGAAATAAGCAATAAAATTTTTTTTGGTCTTTTGGTCATTTTTGAGGTACTGTAACCCCTTAATATTCCAAGCAAAGAAAAAACACTGTGAACATTATACATATATATTTGATGTTCTACAACATGTTTATCAACTACCATCTTCCTTGTTTTTAAATTGTTTGGAGATATCTGAGAAGCTAATTTTATATTCATAACCCAAGGAGTTTTGGGTAAAGATTATTCGTAGAAAAACCAACAAATCTCTCCCCCAGCCTTGGCATAAGAAAATGCCAAAACACAATTATAAATAAAAGGGGGGGGGAGGATTTGTTGGTTATTCTAAGACGTAATTATCTTAACCAAAACTCTCCGGGTTGTGAATATAAAAATAGCTTCTCTGATATCGCCATACAATTTAAAAACAAAGAAAAATTAATATGGATGTTATAATTGATAAAAAGTAGTAGAATAGAAAAATGTTTTATAGTGGGTGATGTGGCATCCTGGGCACCCTAGGGAGTGACAGAGCCATGGAATGACCACGGTGTCAATTAGTTTTACATAATAGGAATACTATAGAGTACTACGAGAAAATTCTTCTTCGTCAAAGGGCGCCGCGAATCAGAAAAGTTTGTGGAGCCCGAATTGTAGAAGACAAAAAGAACACCATCAGAAAAACAATAAAAGGCATTTTCAGAAACAGTATTGGCGAAAGAAAGCGTGACATGGGTTTTAAAGTTGTTTGAGATAGGAGGTCGAAATTTTTCCTTAACATTTTGCATGTAGGCCAAACAATTTACACAGAATATTACTAAAGCACATAAACAACGGATAAAGAGAAGTGATGAATGAAGCAGAAAGGCCGGATTTAAATTAAGCAGAAATGTCGGAGTCGGAAAAGGTTGGAAAACCTTTAAATGCCTCTTTTTGTGTATATATTATACTTTTTGTTTATTTTTATCAAATTTTTTATTGCATCATGATGCATGAATTATGATACAAATAAAAATATTTAAAAATGCTATTTTAGCAACTTGTTACAGCATTATTAATCTTTAATAATATTTGTTATAAATATCCACTTATTTGAATACCACTTCAAATAAAAATATTTATTTTTTTAGAAAGGTTTTGAAATGTTTTTTTAACCTAATTATTATTTCATAAGAAATGCATTAGGAAAATAATTACAACACGTTATAAAAATTTAGCATATGGCAATACTCAAAACCATTTTAATCGATGAAACATTTAAGTGGGGTATTTGCTTTAGTTTCTTGGTCAAAAGTGGTAGAATATTTGAATCAAAGCTTTACAATTGATCGTCTAAATGAGCATCTATTACACTGCAAAAACAAAATGCTTTTTTTTACAGTATAATACTGACAGAGGAGATTCTAGTTTATAACTGTAAAATGCACAGTAATAAACCAAAATGAGCATTGCAGTGTATTATGTAGAGCCTTTAAATATATCTAGAATGTCTGGTTCAAAAACCACATATAGTATAGTGCATCTGCATATTTTTGTATTAAGGAATTCAAAATGAAATTCGTCGTGAGCCGATTCCACTGCTCGCCAACTCTTCATGCAATTTTCAATACTTATTTCTATCCTCCGTTTATGCAGACAACTGACTATAGTTCGTTTCTGGCATATTTCTTATTTTGCACATTTATTTTAAATGTAAAAAATTTTTGAATTGATTTTCGAAAATAAATATAAATTCATACAAGAACTAGCTTTTACGTAACGTCCCCACAAGAAACCGATAGAGGCCACAGGTTCCTCACCTCTGGATTATATTATACTGCGTAGAGAAAAAGGAAATTTACGGGAGATTGATAGTATTTTTTTTTTTTTTTAATGATTGTAACTCAAATAATAATAATTTGAAAAAATAATAGATTTAGCACTAATACATCAGTATTAGGTTTAAAACTCTTCACCGTTCAAAATAACGGTCTTTCATTTTTTAGAAAGTCCTGTTCCTTTTAAGGATTCGGTATTTAGACTGAACCCTCTTGTTTCTGAATTACACATCTCTTAATGCTGGGCAATTCCATCGTTACAGACGTAACAATCGCAGACTTTGAACACAAATAATTCTGGTTTGGGCTGATGAAAGTCTTCAATTTTTTTTCCTGTAGTGTAACTTGATGATGTTTATGCTACATTAAATTTGCGTGCAGATTGCTTAATTACAAAAAAATACAGAAATTAAAAACTGCCTGTTACAGACGTAATTCACAAAACAGCAAAAACTCGACTATGTCATACAACTTACAATATTCCTCTGAATTATACGGAAATTTTGAACTTTTTTTTTTTTAATACGTGTTCTAGAGACTTCAAGCTTTCTAAAACCATAAAGATTGTGTGGATTTTGACTGCCAAATTTGTGAAAAAAATTCATAAACTTGTTACGGACGAAACAAAGTGGTGTTATAGACGTAACATCTCTGATTTGAAAGTAGAAAACAGTATTTTAAAGCAGGAATAAACAAAGATTTTTGTGCTAAAACAATACAGTAGCATTAATTAACACATTATTTGAATATTTTAAGTTATACTGTAACAGTTTTAGAAAATTTGGGTAAGTCTGGGGGAGTTGAGAGCATATGCTGATATGTCAATAAGAACAATAAATTAATGCATCTTAAGACAATTATTTCCAAGAAAAATTGACACAAGAAAAGTTTAGAAAGGCCTTCACACAAATTTATTTATTTGTATTCTTAAAATTAATGCATAATGGGGCTGCTACATAAAAAAATCGGGAAAAGTAAATTTCTCCCTGGAATCAGTGATTGGTCTTAGGAGAACTTAAAAATTTGAAAATGTTGGATGATATAGCAGAATACTAGTATCAAACTAAAATTTAACCTTCTTGGTGACAGTTGGTCAATTTTTATAATTTTTTTTGAATGAAAAAATGTGTCCTTTTTCGTCCGACATTCTCGAAATTCGAACGGCATTTTCGTATTCTGTTCGAAAACAATGCATTTCGCGGGCTTTTGGCAAATTCGCGATGTTAGCCCACCGTTCTTTCAATTTTGGCGTCAGCTTTAAAACATTTTCCTGGGGCATATTAATAATTTTAACTTTTTTTTGCAATGGAGTTTGCACACTGAAAAAAGGAAAGAGCGTCGTTGACAAATGCTGTTCTAGATCTTACTCTCTGCCAAATCTGGTGCTTGACCATACCCCCAACTCCATCCACAGCTCCCTTTCCATGTGACGTAGCAAAAAAATGCCATTTGAGGTATAAATTATAATCAGTTATACCATATGTGTATTTTATTAATCTTAAGAAATAAATTTCAATTACATGCCGACATAATTAAAAATTTCAAAATCAGAATACCAGAAACTTTAGTACTCGTACCATATTATGCTATATACATGTATTGCTCATCCTGTGCTTTTTACCTATTGGAAATTTACTTTTGCTACGGACGTAACATAGAGCCATTTGTTATGTCCGAAATGTTACGTCTGTAACAGCATTAATTTAAAAACTAAATCAGTTGCAATATTTTTAACTATGGTGGGCAATTACTCTAAGAATTTGCCAAAAGGGCCATTAAGGGTTTTTTTTAATTTTGATTTTTTAGGACGTAATGACAACTTTTGCTTCTTTTTTGTTACAGACGTAACATAAAACTTCTTTTTTTCCAACTTCAATTACACCATTTAGATAAATTCAAAAGAAATTAATGAATGCATATTATTGTAGTACCGTCTTAGTAGTTAAAATTGTGCTACAAGTAGTTATTTTTGTTTTTATTTTTCAATGAGAAATATGCATTTGAAAATGTGTTCTTTTTTCTGATTTTTACAAGTTCGTGAATATCGTACTTCCAACTAAGAAAACAAGTATTATTCTAACTCTCACCAAAAAACCAATGCAGGATTCTTAAAATATACATCTTAAGCTTTAAAATGATGTATAACATAGCAACATAACTTCAATATGAATTTTTGACCAATTGGTTTCACTTTTCATGGAATGGCCCTGCTGTCTTTCCCTCAAATATTTCTTACTCCTTTTTTCTCTTTTTTCTTTTCTAAACCTAATTGAAATCGCTCGTGATGCCATCTATTAACAGCTTGTAAACTAAATTTATGGTGTAGCGGGGTTTTTAATGAAGTAAGGCAGGAACGTACACGAATGAGTTAAAATTTTCCGAAAGACAAAATACGAATTAAATTTACAGTAAATACTCAAATTTGCTACCACAAATCTACGTAGGGTCAAATGTCGGTGATATCTCCTACTCTTTGACGTCATAATTAAACTGATAAGCATGCATAAAGTTAGGCTTCGAAATTCGACATTCATGCTGCCATCTAGTGGTTATCTATACAAAATGCTACAATTCCATTGAAAAATTTGGGAATGAATCAAATATGTTAAAATTTGTTATGCATGTTTATTTTCTTTTTATTATCATTAATAGTTTCCCAGTCATTTAAAATGTCAAATGAAAAAATTACTAAACACTAAAAGATGTTAATCAACAATAATGAAATTAATTAAATGATAAACGTAACGTTTAAAATAATGACAACTTTTGAAACGCCAAATATTTCATAAAAATAAGGAACAGAATATTTTTTGACTATTTAAATCAACTCCCGCTTGAGCTTCCACACATATAAAATCATGGTTTGAATAAAAATAAAAAAATAAAAAAAATAATAATAAAAATAAAAAACATGATCAATTGTGGATGAATCTTCTCTCGTTTCTTTTAATTTCTCTTAAAATCTCTTTGATACTGGCTGAATTCTAATAAGGATGGAGCAAACCTAAGATGCGTATATTTTGTTTCCAAACCAATTGCGATAGCAATGAAATTTTTATTAAAGAACTTTTGCGTATATATTCTGCATAATCATCAGGTGCGAAATCAGCTTTATTTATCAAATATAGCACTATGCGACTTCAAGTACTTTTAACCATCTGATTAATTTTGAATCTTATTACAATTGAAACTAGAACGGAACAAGTTCGCCCCTTCCCCCTTCCAGTGGCGAATTTACCGTGTCGCAACAGTAGCAACAGCGAGTGGTCACCGCGACATAGGGACTCCAAAGGGAATCTAATAAGGCTCATGAAAAATATTTTAGGTAATTATGTTGACCTCAAAAGGTCCCCAAAAATGTATTGTGACATTTTTTTGATCAGACCTTTGCGATAAACAAAAACTCGACATTTTTTTTTCTGGGAGAGGGTATGTAATATATATATATATATGTATATAGATATATAGATATACACATGCAGATACATGTATGTATATCATACTGTTCAAAGCTTAGGAAGCGAGCTTTAAATTTTCTGCCAAATTTTACACCATAGCAATATAGTATAATCAACAAATCTCGACTCTGAGTGAAAGTAAAATTTATAGTCGCAATCCATTCGGAATTGTGTGTACCTGCCCCCTGGATGGCGGGCCTGGGTAAATACATATATTTTCTTGTTCATGCCTCATCTCTCTCTCTTTTTTTTTGAAGCTCATTTTTCTTGCATTTATATCAATGAAACATTTACTTACTGTAACCAGGGAGAGAGGAGTGGAACAGTCCCCTTCAGAGGGAGAAACCCCCTTTCCCTCCGTAGCGTCCCCTGAGTATTACCACTGATAGGTTCATGCTTTAAAAAATTGGTTTCATTTTCTTTTAATGTAAAAGAAGCTTTATGGTTCATTGACAACGATACAATATAATGCACACGTAAGCTTGGTGGGGCATTTCATTCATTTTTATCTTCATTTTTCTGCATTAGGCATACTAAAAAGTACCTTCTTTATCTGCTATTACTTTTCGACTCTAATGATTTTGGGTATTGAAAACCAGTCAAAACCAGAACATGAATTCTTGAAAATAAGGGCAAACTGCCAAGTGCAATCTGCGCAAAGAAGCTTCGTTTATTTTTGTTTTACTTTAAGTTTTGAAAAACGGAAAATGCAGATTCGAAAGGAAACACAATCGGTTCACTTTCGTCAAACAGAAATTAAATTGTACCATTTTTTTAAAAAACAGAATAGAATAAAAAAAAAGAGAAGGATAATAAACAATTATGACAAGTTATAAGTAACTTGTCATAGTTGTTTATGATCTTTGACAAGATTAATATTGAATTCGGTTTAAATTGGATGTATGAAAATTAGTTTGACGCATAAAGCTTAATTTCAGCAAGTTTTCAGTAGGGGGAGGGACAACTGTTGAATAAAAAAATGCAACGCGTTATTAAAATAGTAGTAACTTTCGCTTACTATAAAAACTTTACTAAAATGTACTACAGTAGACCTCGGTCATAATGACACTGAAGAGTTCACTTTATTTCTGAAGTAAAATGCGAATTTGAGTTACACAGATGAATGATACTAGAAATTTCAATCAAAATGCATATTGCATTACAGTAAAAATACCTTACCTATACGTCGCTTAAATTCTTATTCCTTTTTTTACTAGGCAAACTTTCGATTTACGCAAAGGGTCTTGCGCGAAGAGAACTTTTTTTTCTTGCTGATAACAGCCACAGATCCAAAACCAAGTAATGGCAGTTGAAAAGTTTGCATTAACTAATTTACTTTTACCTCTTTAAGATATGCTAACGACAGGTCACGAAGTGAAAGATATAAGGAAAATTTCCTCGAAGTAGGAAAATTTCTTGCATTTGAGGGAATAGTTTTAGGGTTATGTAATTACAAAGAACATACGTCGAAAAATAAATGAAATGATGATGTTTTCTTATTGGTGGCTCTGTTTACTAGTAATTACTAGTCTCATAAATTGCAGCAAATATATAAAGATGATTTGCACTCATTAAAATGCATTGAAACGTGAAAAACTCTTAATAAAGGTTAAAAAAAAAGCCAAGTTAGGCTATTAAATTTTGAAAATAAAGCGAGACGGATGCCATTGGCTTTCTACTTGTGGATGAAATTCAACAAATGTGTGAAACATTTCGTTTTATATGCTAATAACCAATCATTTAAAAGGAAGAGAGCAGGAAGTTTTCTAAAAAACAGAATACCATTTTTGTAATTTGTGAATATAATTATGATCTAGGACACTTCAAACCTTTACATACAATGAACAGAATTAAGTTATATATGTTTTACTTAAATAAAGTAAAAGATTATTCAATCCCCTGCAAGATTGCTTTTAAAATACCTGCTGGTTTATGTTTTAATAGAACCACAAGGCTGGCCTTCAATGTGTTACATTTTATCTTCTCTTTTAGTACTTACTCATAGCTATATTTTAACATACATCTACCCTGTCAGAGAAAAGCAGTTATGAAGGAGAGTTAAAATTCTTTTACAGAGTTATTCAGTGGAGGGATGGGGATAAAAGGATGATTTGATGAAATTCCTCAACACTTTTAGCGCGCATCACGCACCGGTAAAATTTTGTGAAAAAGCTTTCAAAAAAGAATTTTACTTGATTTTGTACACGGGTCATTCCGACGAAATTGGTACAAATCATGTCCGAGACTTTAGAATTTTTTTAATTAATTTTAATAACTACCACCCATTAAGTGTATTTTTTATTGGTTCTCCATTTAATTTTGTGCCATCAAGTATCAATTGATTATGTATAATCTATTTAGAAATGACACACAAAAAAAAATCTTTGTCAGAAGAATGATGAGAAAATGACGTGTGCCAGCTTCAAATTGCTAGAATTTTAAATGTGATTTAAAATTAAACTGAAATGTAATAACAAAATAAATTACACTAGCCCACACGAAAGATGCTTCTGATACAACTTCTGCAGATTATTACGCAAATGAAAAAAAAAAATTCCCCCCAAAACACTATTATTTATCCATGTCCCTAGATTTTCTATGTTTCGAATTGTGTAGTCAACAACCAAGGTGAGCGTAATTCTTTTCTTATGATAGTTAATTTGAACTGTTGGATGTCCACTCTGTTAGAGCCGATTTCATGATGAAAAAAATAGATTTTTTTTCTTGAAATTGCAGACAGACTTACAGTTTTAGGCTGTTTATTCCACTTTATGCTTGTTCTGTGATTCTAACTTTTCTTTGTGATTATACAGATATTTTTAAAGGCTTATTTGTCCACTCTGTAAAATAAAGTGATTAAAATATTTAAAATCATTTCATAAATGAGTCATGTACTAGTTATTTACACGTCATTATACACAAATAAATGAAAACTCAATTAAAAAAAATATGATTAGTTGGTGAAAATTATTTAAATTGATAATCTTAAGTAAAGAGTTTCAGACATGATTTGTACCATTTTCGTCGGAATGACACGAAAGAAAAGGCCTTTTAGGCAGAAAAAATAACTGCATAAGTTTATTGTAATTTGTTAGTATCGTTCGCTCACAATAAGTTTTGAAATTCAAGATAATTAATTAACTATTGTAATCTAATCGTTATAGAGCGATTCCATACCAAATCACCGAATGGGGGTCGCACGACCGACTCGGATTTTTTTTAATTTGGTACACAGATTGATGGTATAGAGGTATGAAAAAGCCCAAAAGGAAAGTTACCTGCTCCACTTATTTTCTGAGATACATGCCCTCAAAGTTTGTCCGCCACGTGAAAATACTAAAAAAGTGATGTTATTTAATCATTTTTTATAAAAAAATCGTACTCATGCAAAATAAAAGTGTTAGATATCTATGGAAACTAGTTACTCCAGGCATTCAGAAAAAAAAATACTAGAACGTTCATAATGAAAATTGCCAAGGTACAGGGCTCTTTGAAGTTGTCACCACAAAAACTTGATTTTGCAGATTTTGCTAAAATTCAGGCATTTATTACAAAAAAAGGCAAACAAAACCAAAGGTTTTCTCACTTTCTGGTAGTGTACAGGTCCTCCCTGTAAATTGCTACGCAATAAATTTTTTGGGTTTCTCACTCCTTCTTGGAAATATTTTAGCTTAAAAATAAGCCATAAGGCAAAAAATGCGTTTTTGACCATCTTAGCAGCCATTTTTCTCATAAAGGGGGAGCAGTAGAAACTTTAATTTTTTTTTTAAATAAGCCACTGATATGTTAGCTATTCACAGGAAAAGAGTTTACTTTTGGTTATTTCTCCCATTAAGAGATGTCCTGCTGACAGTATATGCATGTTTTTCGCGACGACCATATGCTTTTGTTTCCCCCTCTTATGGACATAAAATTAATTAAACCAAAAAATAATGATATATTTATTATTAGCTGTATTATCTACCCAATATGTCATGAAATATAATTTATTAAATCATTGAACAATAAATTAGATAATTGATGAAAGAAAGAAAAAGTATTTCTCTGATGCCTGAGCATTATGCATTCATAATTATAAAGCACTAAATACTTTCTTGAGAAATTAATTAACATAAATGAGCTCTAAATAGTTATATTATAAGCAATACTCCTGTTTTTAATTGAAGAATTTCTTGAATATCACATGAATATCAGGAAAATAAATGAGGTCTTTTCGTTTGATGTAGGATATTTTATGACAAATTTCATTTGATGGGCTACTAACTGAGCATGGTGATAAAGAGCTATTAATTTCAGCATCGAATTCCATTTTACCTTATTAACAGTTAAATATTTATAAAATAATTAAATAAATAATTTAATATAAAGCCATGCTTGAAGAATTAAAATTAGTGTAACTAATTTATTCCCATACTGATCTTTACAAAACTGACATGTGTTGAGCACTGATAAGAACTGACAAGAATAAGTTTACTCACTAAAATACTAGTTCACAGATACTATAAAGCGTACATTCTATTTTCTACAAAATAATACTGCAACAAAGAACAAGGGTATAAAGGGGTAGGTACTAAAGAATTTCTTGAAAAATCAATTAAAATAAAGCAGCTTCGAATATTTATCTCATAGGCAATACCCAATCTTGTGATTGGATGTTCCTGATTGATGGCTATAAACAGGAGGATACCCTTGTTCTTTGTTGTAGTATTATTTTGTAGAAAATAGAATGTATGCTTTATAGTATCTGTGAACTAATATTTTAGTGAGTAAACTTTTTCTTGTCAGTTCTTATCAGTGCTCAACGCATGTCAATTTTGTAAAGATCAGTATGGGAATAAATTAGTTGCACTAATTTTAATTCTTCAAGCATGGCTTTATATTAAATTATTTATTTAATTATTTTGTAAATATTTAACTGTTAATAACGTAAAATGGAATTCGATGCTGAAATTAATAGCTCTTTATCACCATGCTCAGTTAGTAGCCCATCAAATGAAATTTGTCATAAAATATCCTACATCAAACGAAAAGACCTCATTTATTTTCCTGATATTCATGTGATATTCAGAAATTCTTCAATTAAAAACAGGAGTATCCCAATCACAAGATTGGGTATTGCCTATAATATAACTATTTAGAGCTCATTTATGTTAATTAATTTCTCAAGAAAGTATTTAGTGCTTTATAATTATGAATGCATAATGCTCAGGCATCAGAGAAATACTTTTTCTTTTTTTCACCAATTATTTAATTTATTGTTCAATGATTTAATAAATTAAATTTCATGACATATTGGGTAGGTAATACAGCTAATAATAAATATAACATTATTTTTTGGTTTAATTAATTTTAAGTCCATGAGAGGGGGAACAAAAGCATATGGTCGTCGCGAAAAACATGCATATACTGTCAGCAGGATATCTCTTAATGGGAGAAATAACCAAAAGTAAACTCTTTTCCTGTGAATAGCTAACATATCAGTGGCTTGTTTAAAAAAAAAAAATAAAGTTTCTACTGCTCCCCCTTTATGAGAAAAATGGCTGCCAATATGGCCAAAAACGCATTTTTTGCCTTACGGCTTATCTTTAAGCTAAAATATTTCCAAGAAGGAGTGAGAAACCCAAAAAATTTATTGCGTAGCAATTTACAGGGAGGACCTGTACACTACCAGAAAGCGAGAAAACCTTTGGTTTTGTTTGCCTTTTTTTGTAATAAATGCCTGAATTTTAGTAAAATCTGCAAAATCAAGTTTTTGTGGTGACAACTTCAAAGAGCCCTGTACCTTGGCAATTTTCATTATGAACGTTCTAGTATTTTTTTTCTGAATGCCTGGAGTAACTAGTTTCCATAGATAGTTAACACTTTTATTTTGCATGAGTACGATTTTTATAAAAAATGATTAAATAACATTACTTTTTTAGTATTTTGACGTGGCGGACAAACTTTGAGGGCATGTATCTCAGAAAATAAGTGGAGCAGGTAACTTTCCTTGTGGGCTTTTTCATACCTCTATACCATCAATCTGTGTACCAAATTAAAAAAAAATCCGAGTAAATAATGAGAACCAAAAATATATTAAAGCAAAAAAATTTATTGAAAAATTTTGACAGATTTAAATAGATATATTTTTACAGAAATTTAAAATATTGTTAACTGAATTATTTCTCTTTTTTTATTGTAAAATGCATGTGACGGCACATGTTACACGTTTTGAAGACTAAAACCCATGTCAACATTTCTAATTATTGACTTAAGTAGTATTTCTTTTTTTCTTTTTTTTTTTATTTACAAACTAGTAACATTTCATAAATAGTTTGAAAAACGTTTTAAGTGCTATTTTGCTGTTGAGGGGGAAAAAAAGCGATTTATCGTCCAAAGTCAAAAAATAAAACAAAACCTGAAAGTAACTCCAATTCCTCACAAAATAAATAAATAAATAAATAAAAGAAAAAGAAAAGAAAAGAGAAAAAGTCAAAATAACTGTCACGTTATGACAGACATGATGATTATGTATCACATACTAAAGACAACTTGCAATAACATTTCTTGCCAATCATTTACTAAATTTTAATTATGTTCGTATTTCGCACCCGAAGACATTTTCTGCTCTAAGAACTTACTGTTTATTTAAATAAAATAAATTTCCGTGCCTAAAAACTTGACTGATTTGTTACATAAAACTTCGAACAAACAGTGAAAATAAAAACAATACAATAACAAAGTAAAAATGTTTTGCGTTTCCTGCACTATAGAACTTAACATCAAGAAAGAAAGTGCACGAACGATAAAGAAAGCGCAGAAAATGAAACAAAAACTGACCTAAAATTTGGTTTTACGAAAATACCAAACATTTACTATTGTTTCTTGTTGCAAATTAAAAAAAAAAAAACATTCCCTTGATTCTTGATTGACACGCGAATAATCTGCTCACCAATAACCGGGAGTTTTCATAAACATTGCGTAGCGTTATTAACATATGCGAAAGGAGGAAATAAAACGTGTTAAGGTAGGGATTAGATGAAAAATTTCTCTCTTACAAGTGCGGCTCGATGGTCTAGGGGTATGATTCTCGCTTTGGGTGCGAGAGGTCCCGGGTTCAAATCCCGGTCGGGCCCTTCTTTTGTCTCCTCACAAGAGTCCACCCCTACAGTGAGTTTTTCGAACCTCCTACGGACTATTAGTTCACTTCAAAAAGCTGTTTTTTTTTTTTTTTTTAATTTTCCCAGAGTCTTTCTTTTTCATTTTTAAAATTAATTTTAGTGAAATGTTTTAGCACATTTGTTGTGAAAGTAATAAATCACAACATAATTCACACCGAAATGAAAGAATTCGTGAAATCTCCATTTGAAAAGAAAATTTCATTCATTTTCCACTGATTTGAACTCAGCGGATGAGTTAAAAAAAACATTATACAAACAGAATGCGATCAAAAAAAAAAAAGTGATAGGCAAAATCAATACAAAATTTCCGCAATAAATATTTTATTACTCAATGTTTTCCGCTTACTAATTCAAAACAGGCACATAAAAGAGTATAATATCATTAAACATTAGGGATGAACATAAGGTTCAAATTAGAAATTAATAAGAGTCTATAATTGAACTGTTTTATTTAATCAATAACGAAATGATACATACAAGTAATTAATTAACGCAAGCTGAACAAACTCAAAATTATATTTTGCTGAAAAGATTTTATCATGAGAAAAATTGTTTTTATTTTTTTATACCTCCCTTTTTTATTTTTCATTTTAAAATTGCATTACGAGAAAGAAAATTGATACCCGATTTTTTTTCTCCATTATTCTAATGTTGTGTAAGAAGGAAAAGAAAAGTAATTTTCCGGTTGATAATTCCAAAATGAAAAACTTCTAAAACATTCGTTTCAAAATTTAATTTCGTTCATCTTTTTAAATTCCAACAGATGAATCAATTCATGTTACACAAACAGAAGAGTCAAAAAAGTGTTAGGTAAAATGAATAGTTTTGATGCGGTAAATGTCTTTGTTTTTATTCTACTCACAAACTTTCTCCAGAGAGCTTTTTGAGTTAAAAAAAAAAAATAGTGAAGCCCCCTCCCCCTCACTAATTCAAAACAGGCACATAAAAGTACAAGTCATTAACCATAAATGATGAATATGAAGTAAAATTAAAAATTATCAAAAGCTTGTTTTCAACTAAAGCCTTCTGTTTAATTCAAAAATGAAATATACTACATTAAAAGGAGAAAATTAAAACATCAACAAAATCTTGAAACACACAAAATTCCCGAATGCTTAAAAAACGCTTAGTGATGCGTTGTTACACCAGATTTTATAAAGTGTTCTTTTTTTACTTTTTCTCTCTTCTTTTCCTTTTTTTTTTTCAATAACCTAAAAATATTAATAAACGAATATAGATTCCTGAGTATCTGCCCCCTCCCCTATTACTCTAGTGTTGCAAGAAGAGGAAAGAGAAAAATAATTTTCAAGTTCACGATTCTTCAGTTTTTTGCGTATTTTTAGTTTTATATTTTTAGCTCTAATCATATTTTTTAGTTTTTCTTATTAATAATCAAAAGTTAACTTTCATTTTAATAACGTTTTATCCATTTACTTTTTCCATTTTTTATTTTTATGTAAACACAGATTTCGAGACTCAGGATTTCTAACATATTTAAACCATAGAATGTTTCTTGCTTACGGTATATTTGCATATTCAATTTGCACATTCAATTTTCAATAGCGGCAAAACAAAATCTCTGCCTTGAAAATTCCTCATTTATTTCAGAAACTCTCTTTAACTTTTACAACTTCATCCACTATTTTCATTAAATCATCCTAAGTGAAAGTTCCGAGAAATGCTTTTTGTTATACTTTTTTTTCGCTGAAGAAATTATTATATTCTTTGCAATTACTTCATGCATATTTTTTCCAATTTCATTTGAAGAGTGAAATTAGCAATATCGTAATCCCTCATGAATCTGGGCCGATCAAGTTCAAAAATACAGAATGCAATTTTTACCATGTGCAATAGCTTGTTTATGTACCTGGGCTCAATTTATAGGTTATTATGTTTAATCCGTACTTTCATTAATTCAAATTAAGTTGATCCTTTATTAGTTCGAGTTAATGAAGTTCTACCGTATTGAAAAATGATACACATTCAATACTGTACGCGCACTACTTATTTTTATTGTAGTTAATGCGAAAATAATTTCTTCGTTAACAATGCGCCGATTTTCTTCCAAATTTGAGAATTGTCGATAACCTCATAAGAATTCAAATGTATATATCCTTACGAATGCAAATAGATTGAAAACCCATTCAGACAATTGATTTTTGTTAAATTTTTTAAATCGTTTTCAGTTTCTTAGGGTTGAAATAATAATAATAATAATACTAATAATAATAATAATAATAATAACAATAATAATAATTTAGAATTATCCTCATTCTAAACTGTTTAAGAAAAATTTGTAATTCTTTAAATATTTGTTTTATTTTCAAAGATGCCAGTTTTAGTAACTTTTTCTGGCATCAGCTATAAGGTATTTAATCTTAATTAGTAGTTAGAGTTTATTGAAACGTAATGCCAGAGTTTGAAAGAATATACTTGATGCATTTTTTACATTAACTAATGGTTTTATTTTTCATAAACGACTCAATTTTCCTCAGAACACTGTTTAATTAGGGTTGGTTCGGGTAAGTGGGCCACCCCTCTTAAAACTGAAATGCGCCGTATGGGCAATTCCACGGTAACTTACGTTGCATTTCGACCAACTCTTAGGCATTTAGTACCTCAGTAGAGACAAATATTGTTATACAAACTTTGTATAAAAGCATTCTATGAAAATGACAGTCAAAAGCAAAATTAAAATGCAAAAATATTCGATGCATTAAAATTTTACAAAATTTAGCAGTCAAAAATAAGGCAGTAACTTGCGTTACACAAAAAGGGAATGACATAATATGAAAATTGGTTGTAAGGCAAATTTCTGCTCGATTACAGCTGTTTTCTTGTTTGAAGTATAATTTATCAGTCCCTTATAATGCTTAGGAATTTATTTTCATAAATTTAAAATTTTATATAAAAAATTGAGAATTATGGGAATTTTTAACTGGGTAACTTTTGTTACAGTAACTTACGTTGCAAAATTCACTTACAAGCATATCTTTATTACAAAAATTAATGAAAGAAAATTACAGTTTAGTTTACATCAAAATATTAAAAATTAACAATTATGAATTAAATTTATAAAAATTTAATTCCGAATTCAAAGACCAATCAAAAATATTACATAACATAAGATTTTTAAATGTATACTAGTCGCTGTTATTAACAAGTTCAGATAGTTCAATTTTTCGAATCACGTTTTCTTGCTTATTATAAATTTCATCTGTCGTTTCTGGCCATTTATAATAGGTTTCAAGAGCAGCCTTTACTTTTACTTTGAATTCGTTTTCTTCAATAATCGTCACAACTCACGGATACAATGTATTTTCGTACTTCATCACACACCATTTACCGGCTTTTATCTCTGTGCTTTCTTCTTGTTCCTTGAAATACTTAACTAAACGAAACCCCACAGTTTGTCCATTTCTAGTTAATAAATGGTGAATGTCAAAGCGAGGATCTTCAGAAAATAATTTTGATAAATTTTGCTTTTTCTAACATATTTGAATACCATTAAGAGTGACTTTTATTTAGAAATCTGTAATTTCCACATGACTTTCTCATACTCCTTTTACAGCGCATCTTTTCTACAGAGTTCAGTGGCATTTTAATGCAGAATAAAATATATTTCACCTGTAAGAGATAAAATATTTTTATATTTGTTTCTTCCAAAACATATTTTTTAACTTTTTGAGGTCATTTTTTATTATTTTATGGTAAATTACCTCCTAAATATTTTGAATTCAGTGATATTGTTTAGAGAGAATTAATATCTCAAAAGCCAAAAAGGAGCATGTAATTTGTAATAGAGGTGTATTGTAATCTTATTAACAAATAGAGACATTTAAAGAAAAATGATTAATTTAAATTAACTAAATACAGTACAGTTGAAAGAACTCTTGAATAAATTACCCCCTCCTACTAACCACAAAGTTTTGTTTCACAATTTACTTTCTTTATAAACACAAGTATTTAAGTTCTACTTAGGTAACTAAATTTTACCTGCATATGTCGGTAACTTACGTTACACGTTTTGATTGTAGCACAAAAAAATAAATAAACAATACTTTAGAAAACACTTTAACTCTTTGCTTAATACACACTTATAAGATAGAAAATCTAGCATTGTTAACATTGTGTGTGTGTGTGTGTGTGTGTGTGGCATTGCCCTTTCTTTATTCACATCAAGAACTTTAACATGTTTTGGTAACTTACGTTACATAGAACAGTGCATTTTTGAAGTTCACATAAATCACTTAATTTAAGTGAAAACATTCGTTTTAGCAATTCACAATGTTGAAAAAAAGTGTGATAATCAATATTCTTCCTATGAAACAGTTATCTAAAGAAAAAAATTTAAATTTACCAACGTTGAAAGATTGATCATTTGCTTTACCAAAAGTTAAATATTCCATTTCCAACTTCAAAGTGCTGCCAAAACTAAAAATACTACATTCTTGTTAAAAAAAGAAAATAGTATAAATAATAAACATCTAACATTTTTAAACCAAAAAATATGCAAAACAGACGCATTGCTGTAATTTGATTTTTCCAACGCTTTTCCACACTTGCATGAAATTGCCCATATGGTTTTTATACTTTTTTGTTCTGATTATGTCAAATTACATCACAGTGATTGCTTTTGCATACATTTGGGTTTCATGGAACTTTTTTTTGGATCATATAATTTATGTCAAAAAAAATTGCCAAAAAAATTTTTTTTGCGAGTTCAAAGAACATTTTTCAAAGAAGTGTTTCAATGTTAATTTTTATTATTTTTCCTATGTTCATCAAGTTTTCTTGTAGGGTTTAACCTAAAATACACATTGCAATAAGAATTTTTAGGCAAAGTATTATTAATAAGTGTTTAAGGGGAGGGATCCCACTTACCCCGTGGTTTTTCTCTATTAGGGTAAGTGGGCCCCCTCACTATGGTGTAAGTGGGCACCCTCATAATAATGATGATTTCAAAATGAAAAGTAGTTTTGATAAAGCAATTTCTACGATGAAGACGAAATGAAAGATAATTATGGAGACCTAGAAGAAATTGATGGTTCAGCTACAAAAACTGCAAAGGCTGGTAACTATGTATTTGTGAAACTTGCATCAAAGAAAACCACAAAGTATTTTGAAAGTCTAATTTTAAAATATGGTACAAATGAAAAAAATACTGCAAAATTTGATAGAAAGAATAGAAAAAACTACACTTTTTATTGGTTTAATATAGGTGATGTTAGAATTATAACTGAGGATGAAAGGATAATGTTTCTCCCTCAGAAAACTTCAAAAAGACACTGCCATTAAGTGTTTTAATTTTTTTTAACCTATAATTTTTTTTCTATTTTACCAAAATTGATCTTAATCGACTCCATTATGTTTATTCAACATTAATTTATATGTAAAAGCAAAAAATGCGCCTAACGGCTTTTAATGAATTTCACAGACATAATTGTTTTGTATTCCGCTTTATAATTTTTTGTCACACACATTTTAATGTGAGTAGATATCTCATTAATGGATACATTTACAGAAAAATATTCCCTACTAAAATGTTCCATACTTTGTTTAGGTAGGACCCACAAACACCTTTCCAAAATATGCTCACTTTAAATATAAATCAATGGAGGGTAGCCCCTTCCTAGCAGACACTACCCACCACTAACCCACTGACCCCTTCCTAGGGGTTAAGTGGGCCCCCCACGCCATTTTGTAAAGAATAAAATAGGTAAAATTATTTAAAACATTTTTTTAGGAAACAATGCTGAACTTGTGTTTATCAATGATGTCCAAGACAAAATAAGTCAAAAAAATGTAAGCTGTTTTGCTTTAAAACTTTTGTATAAGGCTTCAAGCACGAACTGTTCTAAAAAGGGGGCCCACTTACCCTAACCAACCCAATTGAAAAGGTACTTTTAAAGAATTTAGAGTTTAAGTCGACTGTGATAGCGATATAACTGATGTTAGCAAAGCAATGCTACTGCAGGGGTATGCAAACCTTTTCCCCCTTTGGGAACACTTTGAGCTTATCTTTTTTTTCTTCCCTTGAATCTTATCCATTGATCTCTTGATCAATGAGTAGAAAAAAAATCAAAATATTGCTCCATTATAATTTACAAAATTATTTCTCCATCTTTATTTTATCTCAAAGGTAATCAGCTAATGGGGTGTCTTGTGTTAGTTTTCTAAATTATAGTGTTTGAATAATAAATAAAAGCAAACAAAACATTTATTTAAATTTATTTTTACCAGGAAATCGACTTTCAGAATTTGATATTTATTAAGGTTTTATTAAAATTTTACTAAATTTTCAGCTTTTTGATTACGCAAGTGATCATTTGCGGTACCCCTGTCAAAGTTAAAGGGAACCCAAGGATGCTACGGAATCCAGGTTAAAGACCTTTGATCTACGAGAACAGGCTCGTTTTGTTGTTCTTATTAAGAATTATTAAACGACAGTATGGTTGCAACTTACTATTACTGTTTATAGTTAAGAATCTTTGAGCTCAGACGTCTGTCGAACAGATCAGTGGAGAATTAAAGATAACGTAAACATATATGCCTAATAAATTTTTCTAGATTATCATAATGTCTGCAATTCAGACTGAAATGTACTGTTTTAAGGATTTATCAATACTGCAATTTTTTCATTTAAAATATTACAGGAGAAAGGTTTTGAAGATGATAATATATTGTCAGAAGAGAACAATTAAATGTTGAAAAGAAGAGTGAACTTAGGGATTTATTTTATCGAAACCATGATTTTATTTTATTTTTTGCTTAAACACAAATAATTTTCTCAATAATTTTATCTTGTTCGACTGTTCCTGGAATTTTCAGACACCGCAATGGTGACCGCACATAGACCAGGAGGGGCAAGTTAGGCTTAGTTATTACTCAGTTAGGTATCAATTGACAACTATTAATATTTTGTTTTAAATTATTAAAATAAATTTTTTGTAAGAAGCAGTATTTATATTAAAAGGAATTCAAATTTCAAAATTCCGACTAAAATGTCCTAATTTTGGCAACAAAAACGAATTTTAGAATGATCAAATTAGGCTAATGACCAAATTTGGTTCCACTCAGATCATTAGAAGACAATATAGTTACAAAAGGGCTGCCTTTACTTTTAGCATTCTAGTTGGTAATTCGAAGTTTATGAAATAATGAATTCAATGATCATGCATTTTGTACACAAAAGACGGGTATTATTCGTTATTATGTTTAAGCTTTAAGTAAGTCTTAATGAAATTCTGTAGTTTTGTTAAAATTTTCTATTTTTGCCAGAAGAATAGAATTTTATGCATCGAACAATAATAAAGTGATAGGGAAATTAATTTTTAAGTATATCAAAAAACTGTTTAGTATTTTGAGTTAAAACTTCGGCTATCCACACCAACGTTTCTCTAGACTAATGTTTCATTGAAATTTGACAATAAAATGATTTCAGAACAGGGTATTTTCGCTCTTCCAATTTACTTTACTTTTTCACAAAAAATTGTTGAGCACAATACTAAACCCTCCGTACTTGGAAGATTGAAGTAAAGTGAAGCGTAACACTGGATCGAGCAGATGACGTCATACCAGAGTATAAAATGTTGCACGTGCAGTCCTCCTAGTTAGTTCTCCTGGTAATTCACCTTGCAGCTCGGCTGTTGGTAGCCGCATGTGCTTATAGTCATGTAGTCTTGTCTTAGCTTGTATTTTAACCTCGTTTATGTTTTTACCGTTTACGTGTTCTTAATAAATATGTTCTTAGCATTCACCATCCTAGTCCACTGCCTCTGCTTCTTATACTTGGATACACGACAGGTTATGGGCCTGCGCTTCATGGGGCAGTGGTGAATGCAGTTTTAATTGGAACTTTTTAAATTTTTGATAGCTTTTTACTCCAGCGAACTCTCGTCAAGATGGCCGCGGGTGCGTCAGTTTACAAGATGGAACTTTTAAATAAATCAAATTATGAAACGTGGACTATCCAAATGAAGGCCATGCTGATTAAAAATGAAAATTGGAAGTACATAGTTGATAACCCACCCGAAGGAACCGACGTTGATGGATCTTCAAGGTGGAATGCTGGCGACCAAAAAGCTATGGCTGATATAATCTTATGCATCCAACCAGTGGAACTAAAACAAATCAAGAAATGCACGACGGCAAAAGAAATTTGGAGCAAGCTTTCACAGATTTACAAATCCATGGGTCCTGCCAGAAAGGCTACACTTTTGAAGTCACTGTTACACTTAAAGATGAAGGAAGGTGAAAACGATGTACGAAATCATCTGCGCGAATTCTTCAACTTAGTTGACCAGCTGCAAGACCTGGAAATACACATTGATGATGAGCTCCTTACTATTATGCTACTATATAGTTTACCGAGCAGTTTTGAAAATTTTCGCGTTGCAATTGAGACTAGAGATGAGTTGCCGAAACCGGAGGCCTTAAAAATCAAGATAACCGAAGAATTCAACGCGCGCAAGAATGACAAGAATAGCAGTGACGTTTCGGGTGCTTATTTTGCAAATGTGAAGAGAAGAAACAATTTTAATCGAAAACCAAATTTTAAGAACAATCATTTTAATCAAGCTCAAAGATACCCTCGGGAGGGACGTACAAATGAGCAAGGAACCAACAATAGAGATATTGCGTGCTGGAGCTGCAAACAAAGAGGACATACCTACAGAATGTGCCCCCAGACCACTCAGCAACATCCCAAAAGTTGTTCGAACATCGAATGTGATTCCGTGTACGATGTACGAAATAAAACTTCTAATTTGTTCATCTTGGATAGCGGATCTTCAAACCATTTTCTCTCAAACAGATCGCTTTTTGCTTCCTTGAGAGACACTCCTGTGAAAAGTTTGAACCTTGCGGATAAAAGCTCTACTAGAATTGAAGGCGTTGGCGATGCGAAAATCATTACAAGAATGAATAACCAGATGGAGGAATTAACTATTCGCGACGCGATGTTTGTGCCTGAGCTACGCAACAATCTTCTTTCTATAGCGAAAATATGCGACAAGGGATATACCGTTACCTTCAACAAAACCAATGTAATTCTTCAAAACAAGAGAAATGATAAAATAATCGGGAAAAGACGAGAAAACCTGTATTGCTTGGAAATATTGAATTCACGGAAAACACAAGGTAAAAAAAGCCCCTTCTTTTCGCCTGCTAAATCAACTGCCTTGGACTTGAATTCTTGCGAGAAGAAAAAGCCTAGTTTTAAATCGGATGTGTCTGCATTGGAAGAAAATACATCATCGCTAGCAAGTTGTTCCTTGGATTCAAGAGATAAGTATGACTTTGTAAAACTTCATTTTAGATTTGGACATGCATCAGCTGTTGACCTACAGAAAGGAACTTTGAATTCTGCGTTTCGTGACTTAAAAGAACTGCTTCCTGTGCCTAAAGATTTTAATTGTGATGTATGTATTAAAGGTAAACTGTGTAGGTCAAGCTTTCCAAATACTCATACAAACAGTAAAGTTCCGTGCGAAATCATTCATTCCGATGTCTGTGGACCTATATCTACGAAATCTATTGGAGGTGCATCTTATTTTGTAACATTTACTGATGAAAGTTCTAACTGGACAGAAGTAAGATTTTTAAAATATAAAAGTGATGCATTTGATGCTTTTCGCGAAGTTAAGTCTGTTAGAAAGGCAATCAGGAAACAAAATTAAATTTATTCAATCTGATAGGGGCGGGGAATATTTTGGTAATTATTTTAATGATTTTTTAAAGGAATTAGGAATTTCCCGTAGATTAACTGTGAAAAATACCCCAGAACAGAATGGGAAAAGCGAAAGGAAGAACAGAACCCTTTTGGATATTGCATATTGGATATTTACTAATTCGTCCGGTTGCTGTTCGTTTTTGGGCTGAAGCCTTAGCAACAGCAAACCATGTTAAGAATAGAACGCCGTCGAAATCTTTAAATGGTAAACCCCTTATAGTCTTTGGTTCAATAGAGAACCTAATGTTGGATATTTCAAAGTTTTGGCTGTGAGGCATATGTATGGAATAACTCGAAAAATAAAGGAAAATTTGATCGGCGAGGGCTAAAAGGTATATTTTTGGGATATGATGAACAAAGTAAGGCGTACAGAGTTTATCTTGCTGATAAGAATTCTGTTGAAATTACTCGTAGTGTAAAATTCTTGGAAAATAAATACCTTGTTCCCAATCGCGAATACGTAAATCTTGACCCTTATGGGGAAGATGTGCTAAAGTCTGATAAAGATACTCAAACTTTTATTTTTTCACCGCCAGAAAGTTCTGAGGAAAATTTGGATGATAGTTCTAGTGATAACTTAAATGCAGATAATCCTGTGTTAAAAAGCGCTCCTAAGCGCCCAGGGCGAAATGGTCCTGGTAGACCTAGAAAGTTTATCAAACTATGCCTGTTCAAAATGATCCTTGTGTTACTGAAAATACTGATAATGATTTAGAAGAATCTTCCTTATGTTGTATGCTTGCGACTGAGGAAATACCGCTGGACCAAGCTCTAAATTCTAATGAATCCAATCTTTGGATCGAAGCTATCGCTTCTGAAGTCAAAAGTATAATTGAAAATGACACATTCGATCTTGTAGAAAAGCCAGCAAGTGTTTGCTCCGTCGGCGGCATTATTGGTAGTAGATTTATTTTGAAAAACAAACATAATGGTGCTAATAATGTGCAGAAAAAGGTCAGATTAATTGCTCAGGGATTCTCTCAAGTTCCCGACATAAATTATTTTCAAAATCAGATATACTCTCCAGTTTCTAGACTGAGTTCTGTAAGATTATTGGTTTCATTAGCATCAAAATTAAAAGTAAAAATTCATCAATTTGACATTACAACTGCTTATTTACAATTGCATGTTTGGATGACTGTGTATAGAAAATCCTGAACATTTTGAGTTGGTTTGAAATTTTTAATGGAAAATGAATCTGATACTGTGTTGTGTAACAAAGTGAAACAAATGCTTAATGATATTGATAACGGGAAGAAAACTTGCTAGCTAAAAAGTCCTTGTATGGATTAAAACAAAGTGGTCGTTGTTGGTATTTTAAATTAAAACAAATTTAACAAATTTCGATTTTAAATACGGTGAGTGATCCATGTCTTTTTTATATGCGAAAAAATGGTTTTTTAACAATTTTAAGTGTTTATGTCGATGATTTTTTGCTTATCAGTGAAGATTCAGGCATTGTTCAGAAATTACATAAACACCTTAGTGAATCTTTAAATGTAAAATATATTGGAGAAGCAAATCGCTGTTTAGGGATAGAATTCAAAAATGCTAAGGGTGTGATTACATTGTGTTAACAAAACTATATAAAACAATTACTAGATAGATTTAATATGACTGATTGTAATACTGCTAGTACTCCCATGGAAGTTGCAATAAGTTAGTCAAGCTAAAATTATTGATGAATCGTTACCGTATCGAGAATTAATTGGAGTTTAAATTATTTAGCTGTATGTACTAGGCCCGATATTTCTTATTGTGTTAGCAAATTAAGTCAATTTTTAACTTGTTACGATAAAACACATTGAATGCCAGCTAAACGAATTTTAAGGTACTTAAAGAAAACTATTAATTACGGCTTAGTTTTTAATGGAGATGATTTTCATACGTTTGGTTATACTGATTCAGATTGGGGTAAATGATGTTGAAGATAGGCGATCATATTCTGGATTTTGTTTTATGTTATGTAATGGTACTATTTCTTGGAATCGAAAAGCAAAAACTGTAGCTTTAAGCAGTACTGAAGCAGAGTACATGAGTTTGTCCGATAGATGTAAGAAGCGTTATATCTTCAGCAATTACTAAACGAATTAGAATTAATGGATTTATCGAAATTAAAATTTACGTTGATAATCATGGAGCTTTAAAATTAGCAGAATCTTCTTTATATCATAATCGCACTAAACACATTGATATTAGGCACCACTTTGTTAGAGACACGCTAATGAGTAATGAAAGTATTTCTCTAGAACATATCCCTACGTCAGTTATGAGTGCAGATATATTTACAAAGCCACTTCCTGCTCCAAAGCATTACAAATGTTTGAATTTATTAAATGTGAAAAATGTATTATCTTATACTTGATTTTTACTTGAGTATTATATGGATGTTTTATTGATTATTTTTAATGTGTGTTCTATTGATGCTTTTTGAATTTTACGGGTTTATTATTGAGAGGGGGTGTTGAGCACAATACTAAACCCTCCGTACTTGGAAGATTGAAGTAAAGTGAAGCGTAACACTGGATCGAGCAGATGACGTCATACCAGAGTATAAAATGTTGCACGTGCAGTCCTCCTAGTTAGTTCTCCTGGTAATTCACCTTGCAGCTCGGCTGTTGGTAGCCGCATGTGCTTATAGTCATGTAGTCTTGTCTTAGCTTGTATTTTAACCTCGTTTATGTTTTTACCGTTTACGTGTTCTTAATAAATATGTTCTTAGCATTCACCATCCTAGTCCACTGCCTCTGCTTCTTATACTTGGATACACGACAAAAATATTATACTGACACTCGTATTTTTAAACACATCAAACATGTTTTTATATTTGGTTTTATGCATAGTTATATACAGGGTGTTCCAAGTTAACTGTCATGACCTTTATTTCCTCAACCGTTAGAGATAAGCATACAGTTCATTTAGGAAAAAATCTCTAAATTACGAAAGGAATTTTGGGTCTATTCAATGTTTTTCAAAAAATCAAATTTTGAAAGAGTTACGAAATTTAGATTTTTATACAGCCCCCCAGTCCTATCAATCATATTTAGTAAACATTCTTGACACTGTAACATTTAAAACTAAAAAAAATCACTGTTCTACCACAAAAATTGACCGAATTATGACTTTTTGAAAAATCAACATTTTGAAGGATTTCGCATTCGGTCCCTTAAGCGATCTCTCGATGACATCATGAAATAATGCAAAATCTTGATTTTTCAAAACGTCATAACTCGGTCAATTTTTGTGGTAGAAGAGTGATTTTTTTTAGTTTTAAACGTTACAGTGTCAAGAATGTTTTACTAAACATGATTGATAGGACTGGGGGGCTGTATAAAACTCTAAATTTCGTAACTCTTTCAAAATTTGATTTTTTAAAAAACATTGAATAGACCCAAAATTCCTTGCGTAATTTAGAGATTTTTTCCTAAATGAACTGTATGCTTATCTCTAATGGTTGAGGAAATAAAGGCCATGACAGTTAACTTGGAACACCCTGTATATTTATCTTAAGTACGAAAAATAAGGCCAAGCTAAGGCTCAGGGCCTAATATCTCGTTCAGTTACGATTCAAGTGACTTCAATTTTTGCCACTCATAAAAAGGAAGAAGAAAAAAATAATTTCATGGGAAAATTTTAAGTTAAATTATGTTTTCAGCAGTTTAACAAAAAAAAAAAAAGGGAATTGGTATCATTAGGAACACGGGTCCCCAATAAGGCCTAGCCTGAAAAAGCAATATCAAAGTATAAAAAATTAAAAAAATCTGTATTGCAAATATGAAAATATAACTAACTACATTTGATGCTCTCAAAAACATTAATCAGAAATTCCTTATTTACTTCAATAGAAAGAAGAAAGATCATTCGTCACATTCGGGGAACTAATAAGTCGCTATTTTCTGTTATTTTGGTCACTCCTTCGCACAGTTCGTACACATATGTACACTGTACAGCATATGCAGCACAAGATCATATCCTCCAACGATTTTTTGGTGTCTTAATGATATAGGTGTCCTAATAATATCTATCATGGTTTTTTATTGGTCCACACCACAGTCAAGCATTCTTAAGTAAGTCATCGAAGCACAGGAAAAAATGACGGTACACAGTGACATTTTTCTTCTTGGAAAAACAAAATAGTGAAAAAATACGAAAATTAACTAAACTTTTTTGATGGTATCCAAGTCTCTAAAGCTCTAATTAATGAAATCACAAGTACAAAAAAATAATAACACAAAAATATCCCCCCCCCCCGTAATAGCGAAGCATTGAAAGAAGTCGCTGCTGGAAATTCATCTTTAAAAACACACTTTAAACAATGAATAAATATATAAACGAACTGTTCGTTTATTGAGGTACGTTCATTTTCTGGCTGTAGTACTTAGATTCAGTTTCGGACAGTTTCGTAATATTCACATAGCCCCCCACTTCCTCAAATGTACCAGGACCTTTACGTCACTTGCTTTAAAATTTTAGCTTGTTTTGGTTTCTGGTTCATAGTGCGATTTTATACAGATAATATCTAGTTTATTATGATAATAGTGACCATTATTGATAATAGTGACGATGTAAGTAAGTTATGATAATTTTACGCATTATATGTTAAATTCAATATTTAGCTCACGGTGCGATGTTGTAAAAATTATAATCACTTTAGAAGGATAGACAGCACTATGGGACGCTTTGGCTTTCAAGAGAGATTGGACCCAATCTTGCTTATGTTATAGATTAATAATCAATTATAATTTTAACTAGGGATGCACCGATAAGCAAATTGGCCGATTACCGATTACCGATTAATCGGCTGTTGATAATCGGCCGATTAATCGGCTGAGCTAATTAATGATAAGGATAATTATTTTTCTACTACCAATTTTACCATCACTGTTTGTTATCTCTCTTACAATTCCGAGTTTAGAAATAGTAAGTAATTTATTTCTGGGTGAAGATTTTTTTCCATTTTCCTAGTTTTCACAAAATAATTTCAATATTTTATCAAACTTCTTAGAACCAATTTTCATATTAGTGTTAATAATATTATTAGCACATTGTTAGTTATGTTAATTGGAAATAAAAAATTATAAAAAAAAGAGGGGAAGGGGAGTGTGTGGGGAACACTCCAATTTTGGAGTACTTTTAATTCATATATTTTAGTAATTAGTAGCAATTTAATTCAATACTTTTATTATTTGAAAATTAGAAGTTATCTGAAAGCACTGTGCTAAGGAAAAAACTATCGCCACATGAAAAATGTTGCATCATTGTCTATGTATATTTATTCAAAGTAGGAGAATTAATTAAAAAAAAACTTTATATCAACTGTAAGGATTATTATTACTGTTAATAAAATTATTCATCATAGTTTCCTAGTGAAAGTATACTGAAAAGAATAATATCTGAAAAATATTTTTCAGCCGATTAATCGGCCCAATTTTGCCGATTATTAATAATCGGCAGAGCGGCCGATTATGGCCGATTAATCGGTGCATCCCTAATTTTAACTATCCATCATTAACTAATACACTTTCAAATAATACATGTACTATGGTCACTGATAAGCATGTAACTTACCTTCATTTGTTCATCACTTATTTTCGATGAGGCTTCTCTATATATTTATTTAAATTTTTAATATTTTGATACGTAAACTTTGCTGTAACTGCTTCCATGCTGCCTCAATAATGCTATACTGATAGGAAAAAAAAATATGTGTTTTGTATACTTCGCTTTCGGAATTAGTACATTTCAAAATTCATGTTACTCTAATGATTCACAAAAGTAAAACAGAAAAAAAAAATCCAAAGAAAGAAAGAAAGAAAAGAACAGAAAAAAAAAAATAGAGGAAAAAAAGTTCACCGAAAATATCTAAATAATAATTAGTTTTCACAATGAAACCGTTTTGCAGGAATAAAAATTCAGCTTTAAAGAACTCTATTCCATATTTTTACTCACACAGAATCTTTGCTCAGTTTCAGTGGAAGGGGCATCCTAAGAAAGGACGGCTTCCGGGGCTAATATTTTCTGCCCCCCCCCCTCGCCCCACCATAAACAGAATGATAGGTGTATAATGGAAAAGTACCAAACATGTTATATTAGTTATATACGTAATTGAACATGTTATCTGAAATCTATATGTTCCATAAACAGAAATTAAATCTTACGTATTTTAGTATTTTGAAAACTATTTTTCGAAAAGAACAATGTTAAAAGCTAATAAATATATTGCAATGCAGTAAAAGCTTAGTTTATGGCGCCTTCTCATATCCTAGTGCCCGAGACGATCACCCCCCCCCCCCTTCGTTCTGACATCCCTACTCCATAGCTTTCTTTCTTCCTTTCTTTTTTTTTTTTAAATTTTAGTTTGAATTTCTGTTTTAAAATGATTTCTTACTTTCTTAAAAATGGCAGAACATTGCAAAATAAAATACTTTTCCACTTTCCACAGTCACAGTGACAGATGAAAATAAAGTCAAAATAAAGTGCAAAATAACTTTATTCAATTATTATTGACAATTAGCCGTTGAAAGTATTTAAAAAGATTTTCTTGCACCTGCTAAAAAAAGAATGATAAAACTATAAGAAAGAATGATGGTAATATATCTCAATCACGTCAAATTGAAGCATAAATAAAGTTCAAAACATGACTTTTAATAGAGAAACAAAGATTAGCCGATGATACAAAAAACGGACTTATTGGAGCACATAATTCTGAGAAAGTTTCTTACAGATTGATTGAATCTTTGTTTTACATGCCTACTGATGAATGGTACGTATCGTGTTTCGCGTATGAACTCAAATTATTTA
>JAXGGA010008245.1:0-58008 GCA_038373865.1 Uloborus plumipes
ATTTTTAACTTCAATTACATAAACTTAGATCATTGAAACACTGCACAGACTTTAAGAGTAGTCTGTGGTTCATCCTAGTTACGACTTCTAGGTCGAAAATACAAAAAAATTATATAGTCTGTAATACCTTTATGCAATTTTTAAGAACACTATTCTCTGCACGTGTAACAAGAATTAACATGTGAATTTTTACTTTTTGAACTCAAATCGACGTTTTATAAAAGGTGAAGAGAAAACTGTTAAAACTGTTTCTGTCATGTGAACTTTTTAGTTGTGATTGTATAGTAGGGTGGAGCGAAAAACAAAAATTTTGGAATTTTTTTCTGTAATACCAGGCAAAAGCTGTGCATGCGTAAGTACAAAACACGTGTAAAATATTATCAAGTTTGAACAACTCCTTTAGGGTCCTACCAGGGCTTGAATTTCTCTAAAAATACGAAAAAATGTCAATTTTCAAAAATTTTTTGGAAAATATAAATAATCACCATTTTTGTTCTATAACCATGAAAATGCTTCCTTTTAACACTCTTTTTATGCATCTTCAAAATTATTTACATTCTTTCAGTATTAAGTTCGTACATAAACCGTAAAGTTCCGTGAAATTAGCCAAAAATTTACTTTTTTTACCATTTTTTGCACATAGCAATAATGCTTCTTTTGTAATCCAGATTCTATTTTTTGCACTGAATGGGCAAAATGCAGCTTTTAGTTGTAAATGCAATTATATTTCATTACATTAACAGCCCAGAACACACCACAAGGAAGTAGCTGTATTTTGGGTGTCATTCTGCCTTTCCCATCAACCCAGCCACGTTGTTTACATATTTTCAACACATTTATACGGGTGCAATTACTATCTGATGTTAAACAGGTTTCTCCTTTTGAATCAAAGTTTGAAGTTTGACTCATAACTCAGTTTTTACCTTTACGATTGCGAGCATTAAGTTTTTCATTTAAATTCATATCTTGTCTCTTCCTTCAATAGCAATCTGCCGTCTCACTAACCAGTTTTGAACCGTTAAAACAGTCGGAGTGTAGAAGAGGTATACTTTATGAATCACTGATAAAGTGCAACTTGTTTCTGAAAAGTTAACTTATCAACGTTACAAGAACTCGGTGGAAGATATCGAAGCTTTAAAAACGCATAAAAGTACTTGATGGACATTGTCAATGTAATACAGAAAGAAAAAAGTGACCCTGATCTCACTACCAAAAATTGGAGACCTTTTAGTCATTAGCTTTCATTAATTCGAGCTAACAGAGTTATGAAGCTGTTGATTTTGAAGCTGAGTTTCTAATGAGATGAAGATACTCGTCAGTTAAATCATTAAAAAATACGCTTCTGTGTGTAGTTCAAGAAATTAGAAATTTAAAAAAAAAAAAGAAATTTTCCGTGACACATGGAGCTGTAATCATATTAAAAATTACACATTCTATAAGAGTTTAAAACTATAATAATAAATTGACCGGTCAACGCGAGTTTACACTCTCCCATTAATGATGTTAATTAAAAAAATCTCATAGTTTGAACTTCCAAAACTTAATATTGGTCATAAAAGTTCTCATTTAGTTATCAAAGTGTTTTCTAATGTTGTATACCTTTCTGTAACTCAACTCCTGTACAGTTTGACTATCGTCCACTGCCATGGCCAAAGTTCTCAAAACTAACAAAGCAGGCATTTCTTCGAATCATCGGATCCACGAAGAAGAGAAGATCATCAATTAAATGAATTAGAGATTGCGTAACTCTCATTATACATACAATTCCATGTTTCACGGAAATTTTCTTCCTTTTTTTTAATTTCTAATTTCTTGAACCATTATATTATTTAAAGATATAACTGACGAGTATCTTCATCTCATTGGAATTTCATCTTGAAAATTAACAGATTCATAACTCTGTTAGCTTGAACTAACGAACGCTAATAACCGAAAGGTCTCCGATTTTTTATAGTAAGATCAAGGTCACTTTTTTCTGTCCGTATTACATTGACAATGTCCATCAAGTACTTTTCCTCTTTTTTTTATCCGTTTTTAAAGCTTCGATATCTTTCACTGAGTTCTTGCAATGTTAATAAGTTAACTTTTAAAAAACAAGTTGCACTTTATCAGTGATTCATTAAGTATACCTCTTCTACACTCCGACTGTTTTAAGGATTTAAAACTGGTTAGTAAGACGGTAGACTGCTATTGGAGGAAAAGACAATATATGAATTTAAATGAAAAATTTTATAGCTCGCAATCATCAATGCCAAAATTGAGTCATAAGTCTAACTTCAAACTTTGATTCAAAAGATGAAACCTGTTTAACATCAGAAAGAAATTGCATCCGGAAATATGTGTTGAAAATATGTAAACAACGAGGCTGAGTGGATAGAAAATTCAGAATGACATCCGAAGTGCAGATACCTCCTTGTGGTGCGTTCTGGGCTGTTAATGTAACAAAATATAATTGCATTTACAACTAAAAGCTGCATTTTCCCCATTTACTGCAAAAAATAGTATCTGGATTACAAAAGAAGAATTGTTGCTATGTGCAAAAAATGATAAATAAGTAAATTTTTGGCTAATTTCACGGAACTTTACGGTTTATGTACGAACTTAATACTGAATAGAATGTAAATAATTTTGAAGATGCATGAAAAGAGTGTTAAAAGGAAGCATTGTAGTGGTATAAGAACAAAAATGGTGATTATTTATATTTTCCAAAAAATTTTAGAAAATTGACATTTTTTCGTATTTTTAGAGAAATTCAAGCCCTGGTAGGACCCTAAAAGAGTTGTCCAAACTTGATAATATTTTACATGTGTATTATACTTACGCATGCACAGCTTTTGCCGGGTATTACAGAATAAAATTCCAAAATTTTTGTTTTTCGCTCCACCCTATTGTATAGCATCGGAGAGGTGTCAAAGAAGGTTATTCTGTTAGTATCACCTCTGTAGAAAAATGATCAAGCGGGGCAGAAGAAATTCAACAGAATTTTTTTACAGTAAATGTACATGAAATCTATGTAAAATTTAATCTTTCAAGAAAATTTGATTTGAGAGAAAATTTTCATTTTTCTTTAAAGCAGCACCAAAAAGTACATAAAGATCAGCTATTTCTTCTCTTTTAATTTTTTCACTCCAGGCTTGAGTGGTTTATTAATTTCAGAAAGTAAAGAAGTACAAGGGTAAAATTTTCTAAGTAAATACTTGCACACATATTGATATAATATATGGACACACATATTAACACAACATCAATAACAGTTTACCATGCTAACAATTTTCTTGACTTTAACCTATGTAAAAATGCACACACAAGCAACATTTCATACACTGTATTATTTCTAAGCTAAAAGAAAATCAAATGAATACTTTGACAGCAGCTTGATGTTCATTGAATGTGTGCAGAGGTGATGCTTCAGCTTGTCCTAATCCTATTTCCGATTGCCAAATGTTAACCAAGTTATCATTACCACCAGACGCCAAGTACCGTCCATCTAGAGACCATCGAAGTCCACACACTTCTTGAGAATGATTCTCCAGTGTTCCAACATGATGTTCGGCAACTCTAACATCATGATGGTGAATTGAGCCGACTCTGCTACCACTTGATGGGAAGAAAATAAAAAGAGGTAATCAATCTCTTGTATTAAATGTAGGGGAATTTATTATTATTTTTTTATTCCTAATTCCTCAATGGCCAGCATCTTTGTGTGACTCATGTTGGGTAAAATATTGTTTGGTAACTTCAAAGTATACTGTTGAAATTATTCAACAATCAATCAGTTAATAGTTTCGTAGTTATTAACTTCTTCTATGGTACGATGACTTTGTAAAATTTTACATGTTACTTTCTTTGTTAAAAATGGTCATTTCTGTACAGAAAAGCTTTTAAAATTGAATATATCTTTTCAATTATTTAGCAATGTCTGCTTTGCTATACTGCAGAAAAAATCAATCTATCTGTTGCTATGACTTAACATGCCTATGCTATAAATAAAAGTAATTTCCTCAGCAAAAGGAAACAGGGTCTTTATCATTGAGTGGGATTTTTGGAATGGCAAGAAATTGACAAAAGGTACACTATGCTGAGATAACTGATTTTTCGTCATTAATCTGTCCACCAAGGAAAGCACAAAGTTGAAAAAATAGTTCATTAAAGTCAGAGATCTTTTTTTTTAAAGGACAAGAAAAACATTAGCCCCTTAGAAGGCCTTGCACTTTCTAATTTTTTTAGATTTACAGGTGTCAATGGACAGAGCAAAATCAGCTGAAGTTACAAATCTAATGATATTTTTTTTTTTTTTTTAACCAAACCCAAAATTCTGCACAGCATGCAATATAGTATTGGATGCAGTATAGAAGAAAGAAAATGGATATGAAGAGACAATGTTTGTTGTTTTTCATTAAAGGTGCAAATTTAAGGGGAACCATACTTAGCAGTGCTTTGGTCAAGACAGCTCAAACTGAAATTTAAGCCCTGTTCAAGAATTACTTCCTAACAGAGCTATAGTTGGGGGAGGGGGGGAAGAATTGTTTGAAATATTTGGTTTTGATCGTAAAACTAATACAAATTTAATGTAATGTTTATTTTAAACCCCCTACTTTTTTGAAAAAATATTCTTTTAAAATTAAACCTGACTAAGTAATTTAATCAATTTTGTCTGACAAAAGAGTATCAACCATGACATCTACCCAAAAAAGGAGTTTCCACAAATATTTTTTCAACCACAGCTCTGCTTCCCGTATCTTCTAGTTACTACACTCTAAGACTGTAGGAAGTAAAATTTTAGATTTTGATAGTTGAGTTTTACACCAAGAAAATGTAATACCTTGATAGGATGTAAGTATTCCAAGATAAAGATGGGACTCTTGAAGTATGACTCTTCATTGTTCTAATTTTCTTTTCTGCGGCAACATCCCACAATTGCACTTCGGCAGAACTCGTTCCAATAGCAAGAATATTACCTTCTGGTAACCAAGAAACTGACGATACATACTCATCTTGAGATGGCATGTCTAAAAGTTGCTGAATTTCGCCTGTGCTTGCATTCCATAAAAATACTGTTCCACATAAAGCAACTGCCAGAATATTTAGGGAACTCCAGTCAATCAAGTTTAAATCTAAAAAGATGAAACTCCTTAAAACATAATAGTATTTTTCAGCAACATAAATATGAGCACAAATCAATTTAACGACTCAATGCTGAGTATGTGACTGCGACAGAGGAAGAAATTAGTTTTCAACTCATTACTTAGGTACTGTGTAGTTTCACTGTAATTGCCTAGATACGTGGATAACATTTTCATAGTTCAGTTTTGCATGCATAGGTAAAGTAAGCCACAAATCTTCAATATTGGATTTTTTAAAATGTATTAAAATTAAAAGCACTCACAATAATCATCCAATATCTCTGGAGCATCGAGTATTCTATCAGGGGTCTGCGGTATATGGCGAGTGGCTTTCTTCGTAGAGCCTGGGTTTTTTGAAGAACTATACAGGACCTTCAACCCATTTGCATGACCTAGGAAGCATTAAGCAATGCATTAAAGAATGTTTTTTACACTACTTAAATAACATAAGATATATAATTTTCCACCACCGAGAAGATGCCGGACAAAAGAAAAAGACTGTCAGATATGTGTGATGTTTCTGATAGAGATGCAGTATAAATAGTTTTATTTGCAACAGACAAATGTTATGACCCACAGAATTTAATTCTAAGTAAAAGTGTTAGATAACTCTGCAGTCATCGCAACAAGAAAATAACTAATCTCATTAAAAGAAGAGTGAGGCCTTTAGATTTACAGAGAGCTGTCGTGCCTTAGAAATAACAGAAATTAAATAAGTAACCTAGGCCAAAATTCGGAGATATCGAGAGTATATTGTATTTGAATTCTTATGCATTTAATTGCTTTCATAATTAAAATGTAATGTAATTTTAATTGAAAGTCAATTATTTTGGAATAGCATCTATCTATATGCGTAAAAATGGATATATGTTTATATATATGTATGTTTGTTCCTTATACAAATCAGTTTTCGTTGGATTTTCATTAAACTTAGCACAGAGATTCCTTGATGCACTAGAATTCACATCAGCGGGGTTTTGAAATTAAAAAAAAAATCCAAAAAGATCAAATTCATTTTTTTTGTCTCAAAATGGCCATTTTCTTTTAATTTTGAATATATAGAGTAATAGAGATAAGCCTTTAAGAATACAAATTGATAAAATTTAGCTCTTTATGCGCTGACGGGGGACTTAGAAGTCCTTCTTATATTAATTTAGTATTATGAATCCTATATGGCTGGAATCATGCTGGAGCTTTTGAGTACTACTCCTTGTACTTTTGCTGAGAGGCCGACAGATGGTACCTGCAATCGGAAAGTTTTCTTAGGGGCCCTAAGGCGCAGGAGGCCTTAGAACCTACTGATTTTCAAAATTTTCTAAATTAATTTGGGACACAAAGGGTTAAATATGAGTATCTTCCAACGACTACAATTAACAATGAATTATCAATTTAAGGCTCACCTATTTTATTTTAGCATGAAATAAGTTAAAAAGTTATAATTCATGTTCTATTTATCTTGAAACATTGGCACAAATATTGTATGATGAAGAAAAATTAGAGGTTATCCAGGCAATGCCGGATAATAAGCTAGTAACCATATAAATACATTTTAGAGTTACCTGATGGAGCTTGAGGAGCTTTTTTTTGATATGCAAGAATTCGGAAGTTTGAAATATCTCCATTGAGATTTTCATTCATAGTCTTTTTATAATGAGATGATTTTGGACTCAAGTTTTCTTCTCCTTCTCCGCAGCTTTTGGATAACTGTGTGTGAATAAAGTATAAGGTATAAAATACATATATTACAAAAATAAGTAAAGTAATTCTGGAGTACAAAGCCAACAGGGACAATGCATGCAAAAACATTTTATCTGTGCAGGTTTTTTGTTGATTTTAATATTAAAAAGATTCTAAATCTGCAAAGTAACTGAAAAAATTAAAAAAAAAAAAAAAAAAATCGAACAAAGCAAAATTTCGTATACTCCAATAAGCGAGGTATTTATTAAAAAAAAAAAACATGCATGTGTGAATTAAGCATTATACAAAAATAAAAACAATTAAGACTTGATAAAATAAAATGTAAAATAAACATTACCATATGATGTCCTAATTCAAATTGCATGGCACTTCTGTTTGGAATAAACCTGTCTCCTTGAGGATGTAAAGGGCTTTTTGATGTACTATTACTTCTTCCAGGAGTAAGCCTCTTTACCCAGTCATCTGCAAGTTAAAAGTAAAAAAATGTATTAATGGGGGGGGGGGGGGGAGGTCTGATGCAGGCAGTACACAATTTCAGTAAAGCATCAAAATGTTTTTTAAAAAAACTCAAAATGAAATGGGTATATGTACTGAAACTGACATGTATTAGTTAGAAGTGAAACTTCTTTATCTAATTTTTTGAATAAATATCGTTTTTTCATAATAAATTCTTAGGCCCTTTCTCATCACAGTAAAGTATGGTAACTACTAGGGAGCCAAAGATTTAATCTTAATTCAAATCTTCTTTTTTTCTTTTCTTCTAATGATTCTTTTTTTTTTTTTTTTTGTCGTGTCTATGACTTAGCCGAACTTAATAACTCCATGGATCCTTATAACTGCTTTTGCGATTTGTTGGATGTTATCGTCATAAAGGTCTACAAGTGACGGCAATACACCAATTTCTCTTAGGTTCGCACTTATTGCTGGACACTCAAAGATATGACAAGGTGTAAGCTGTGTATCTGGGCAATTGCAACAGTTTCTATACACCATTTTACTCTCTCCATCAATCTTTATGCCCCTGTGATGGCCGGTTCTCAGCCTGGTTATAGTTTTTGTAATTGGTCGACTTGTATTTATTTCACAAAGCTGGTGTTTCACTTGGATTGATTTATCTCTAAGTTTACATTTCGCTATTGCATTTGCATCTTGGAGATAGACGCTGTTGTTGTTAGTATTAAGTTCTCTGGACTCCTTGGCTAATGTATCAGGGTGATTTTCTCAACACGTTAACTTTTGCCAATGCCAAGTAGGAAAAATTCAACTTGTAATTAATTAATTATTGTTAATATTTGTTTAAAGACAACTCATTTAAGATCACAAATCAGTGCTCAGCAACGAAAAAAACTTAAAAATAAAATTTTAATGAGAGTTTTAAGTTTAAGTTTAATGTAAAAAGTGTAATTACCATCTCCCGGCTTAAACACTTCCCTAACTCAAGAAATATTTTTAAAACTTTATTCATTTGATAAATAATGACATAGAAAGCAAAATACACCATTTAGAATATTGCTTCATATATTTTTTTTTACATTATTTACAAACAAAACAGATTAAATCTAATTTTTTAAAGAAATAGTAGTATTTTTCGTTGGAATTTTAAACTTTTACAATACCAACTTTTTTTTACTGCAAAGGGTTACAAGTTTCTTTATTTTTTCATTTGTCTGTTTTACATTTATTTTTATTTAGTCTATAAAATATTAACTGTAGGCGGACTCGAAGCATAATGAGTACAAGAAAGATCGGTTTCGCAAGAAAGGCAAGTTAGCATGCGTAAACCTAACACTGATTTGTTAAGAAAAGAAGAAAATAAATACCTTTGTGCGATAGATGTAAAGTTTAAATCCAACGTTAAAAATGTACAGTATACCTGTATATTTTTGCATTTTTAACGTTGGATTTAAACTTTACTGATTTGTTATTTTCATTCCAAACCATCTGATGAAGCTTCATGATATTTGGAACTGACTTCAGATTTTTTGGTAGCAGGGTTTCAACTCGCTTTATATCAGTCTCTGTGACGGTGAAGAGCCTTACTTTTAATGCTTAACGCAATTTAACATAAAAGTAAACATAATTACAAAATAGAACGAATAATTATTATTATATAAGTATTTTAAGTCATAAGTTAGCTAAAATAATAATGAATTTGTTCTAAATTATTCTAAGAATAAAAAAAAAAACAGAATTATATAACTAACAAGGAGAAATTTAATTCAGATTTTAAAAATTTACTTTTGAAAAATATATTCCTTTAATGTTGATCTGTTTCGTAGATAAAAACTATTTTGGAGTTCAAAATATTCTAAACTACTTTTTTCATCTCCATTATATCATTTGAACTTTACCTAAAGAGTATAATAATTTAACAACTAACAGTTTGAAAAAATAAATAAACAAAATCCAAATATAAAAAATAAAATTTCGAATTTATACTTGAATTGTTAACCATAACTAAACAATAATGTAAATGTTACAGACTGTTCTTAGAATAGAAGAGACAAACAAAATTGTGTAGAAAACTTACCATGAAAAATTTCGTGGAAATAAAATACAATTAACGTTTGGATTTATTTTTAAATGCTTAATTTTGTTCTACTCAGTGAGAGAAAAACACTTTGAAACACAAAATATTCTAAACTACTTTTAAAATATTGATTAGAATAGTTAAATTTATAAAATTTTATTCTTATTAAGTTTTAAAATTTAGATGTAACTAATTAAACAACTAACAACTTCCATACAACTAAATATCATTCTTTCTAAATTATAATGAATTTTAAAGATTGAACAATGTGCCTAACTTATTGCCATTTGAATTTGCTAAAAGTATTAAAAAATAACACAACAATATAAATAACGTGCATTAAAATTTTTGAAATCCATTAAAATGTCACTCTCCCGAAACCACTTCGTAAGTGGGGACGGAAATGACAGGGACGGAAATGACAAAACAGTGGGTTTTCGAAAACAGTGTGAAAAGTGTTTCATATCTTTAATTTAACTGTTGATACCTTAAAAGTGTTCGCAAGAACAAATTCGGCAGTGGAATTTTTTTTAATTTTATTTAAATTTTCTGGAAGATAACCAGGGGGACGGAAATGACATTGAATAAAGTCACGCATAGAATTTTTAAGATAAAACAAGCCTCACACACCCTAAAAGTTGTGTAAACTTTGTTTAAAGCGTATTTTTCTGCTGAGAAGAATGTTCTTAAACATTTTGAGCTATTTTATTATGAACTAGCACCATTTATAGGATTTTATTGAAGGTTTTTCTACTTGGGAGAATTTTTTTTCAAAACCTGGGGACACGTATAAGTTGAGCTCTCTATCAAAATATGTAAATATGATAAGGAATGCTTATATGGAACATTGAAGTACACACTTGTACTGTATCATAATGCATATGTATTAATTTTTAAAAATGTTTCTTCATATAGTAATTTTTTTTTAAAGTTGACAAATGTGTGTGGGGACAGGGGACGGAAATGACATTTTGCATATATATTATTTTTTTAAATATATAATTTAAGTGCAAAATAGTGCCAATGCACGTTGTCATTACTCTTTATGAGCATCTTGAATAGAACATAGCATTAGATAATGAAAATAGGTGTTTAATTGGAAGATATGGATGAAGGACACAAAAGTTAACGAATTGAGAAAATAACCCATCAGCATATTCGTTGCCTGCTATTTTGACATGTGCAGGTATCCACTGAAGCATACAGGTCTTGTTCATAGCCTGGATCTCCTGAAGACCTGAGATGATTTCATGGCTCATGGGCGACAGAAGAGTGCCCCTTTGAAATTGCCTGGAGCGCGGTCTTAGAGTCACAGAAAATCACTATCCCCTATGCCTGTTTAGTAGTGGGAAGGGCACTTAATACATATTAAGTACCTCCAAAATAGCACGTAGCTCGCAGGTGAAGTTGGAGGCTATTTTTCCTGCACTGAATTTGCCTTGGCAAGGGGCATCATCTGGAGCAATTAAAAACACACCAGAACCTCCATTGGTGATAGTTTTGTCAGATTAACCATCTGTATATGCGTGAACAAACTTTTCTTTTGGGAATTTTTCAATTGTGTTTAGTCCCTTTTTTCTAATGATATTACTCTGTTCATTTTTGTTGCATGGCTCCAGAAGGTCGATGTGAATGTTGGTGTTGAGTGGAAGCTTTTTGCGAGAGACAGGTTCCTGAACAATGTTCCATTTGTTGTGTTTAAGGCCAATTTTTTCTCTGATGTCTCTATCATATTGCATGGGTGAAGATCGTTTTAGTCTTGACTTGGCGTTCCACCCCTCAAAGGTAAAGCGAGAAATGTGTTTAGGAACGCGACTTCTTGCTTTGTTTGTGAATTTTATCATATTTACTTTTCTTCTGTTTTGTAGACTTTCGAGTCCACACTCACTGATTACCTTGGCGTTATTGGTGGATGACACTGCACCAGTCACTATCTTTGCAGCTCTTGCCTGTATACTTTTTAACTGGTTTAGGGCTGTATCAGAAGCGTGAGCCCAAATTGGGGAAGCATATTCCATAATGGGTCAAATGAGTGAAGTATAAGTGGTCTTTAGAGTTCTGGGGGAAGCCCCCCAGTCGGTGCCGCAGAGACTCTTGATAATTTTCAATTTTTTGAGAGCTCTTTCAGAAACTGTCTTCACATGCTCTGTAAATCTCAATTCGGCATCTAGAATTATTCCCAGATATTTAGGGTTAGAAGTTTTAACAATGCGTTTCCCTTCTATATTTAGTTCTGGATCAAACAGATTTTTGTGCTTCCTGTCAGTTGAGAAGATGCTAAGTGTTATTTTTTCAGCATTAACCTTTAGCTTTAGATCTTGCGTCCATTTAAAAATTATATCGAGGGACTTCTGAAGAGTTCTTTCTGATCTGTTGATGTCTCTGTCCGTGTGCCAAATCGCAATATCATCTGCGTAACAGGCTACTTATTTACATTTTCTAAGATGGGATGAATGTGATTCACATAGAGTAGGAAGAGTAGAGGACTCAAAACAGAGCCCAATGATTCATTTAAATTATTTTTTAACTTAAATCTAAGAAATCCTCTTAAACATTCTAAATTTTACTAGTTTTGCCCTTTTTTAATCATTATAACCTTTTCTTCCTGGTATTTTGTTTCAGTTTATCCTCATTAAAAAATATTTGCTGTTCATTAAGTAGTTTCTTCAAATTGCTGAAATATTGTCATGCTAACACACACCAAAACAGTTTCAGACACAAGTATATGGCCTGTTTTAATACTGATGAAATAGTGATTATAAAAAGCAAATTATATAGTGTTAATAATATTGATTAATTATTTTGGAAAAATTTGAAATAACTTCTGATTTAGACGTTTAATCTAATTTTGTCCCAGAACTAAATGCTTATTAATTCTATTCAGACATAAAGCTTCCTTCTTTCTGCAGGGGAAAAAAAAAAAAAAAAACACAGGAATTTTTTTTTTATTCTTGAAGAAATTAATGAGGGATTTCCACTTCATATTATGGTAAAATATAGGCGCACAATCATGAAAAGTTTTATTTTTAGGTACAAATTCCTTTTTTTGCACAAGTACCAAGCAAAATAATAAAAATTTAGGATTTTTAGGACAAATTTCAAAATTTTAGGACAACTCCTAGCCCTGCTATAAGTGCCACTTTCAATAAATCAAATATCTGTATTCAAATATAAAGAAATATTTTAAAATAGAAAAGTTCTCCATATTGCCAATAGCAGATTACAAAAAGATCTGTAAAATATACAGGAAATAAAATATTTTTGAAAAAAAAAATTGAACCGACTTCGGAACTTCACTCAGCAAATGCTCTAAAAAGTAAAAAATAATTTTATTCTTTGAACACCATCGATACTACATTTAAACATAAGTTTTGAAGTCGGCGCAAAACAGCTAAATAGAATCATTCGAAACTATAAATATAAATTTAAATGAATCCAGGTTCTTTATTCGCATTCGCATTCATTGAAAAATACATATTTATATAATGGTACAAATATTCAGCTCTCAATTTTCAATGATTTCTCTGAAAATGTTGGCAAAATATAGTAAACATCATTTTACCTATAGTTTTTGCGCCGACTTCAAAACCTATGTTTAAATGTAGTATCGATGGTGTTCAAAGAATAAAATTATTTTTTACTTTTTAGAGCATTTGCTGAGTGAAGTTCCGAAGTCGGTTCAATTTTTTTTTTCAAAAATATTTTATTTTATTCTTTTTAGTGTAAATGTACATATGAAATAAGGTAATGTTTCCATTACAAAACTTCACCTAATTTGCTTAAGCAAATGCTTCATAAAAAAAGAAAGTATCAACGCGTCTAAAATTTTAAACGATTGACACTAAAAAATAATCCATGTTATTCTCTGGTATTTATTTGTGTACTAGTTTAATTAAAGGCTAAATATTAAAGGCTTTTCAACTAATTTATGTTTCAAAACAACACTAGATTCTCGCAGTTCATAAAATTTCACGACGTATTACATAGTTGGCCCGCTAATGAGTTTTATGTTTGATTCAGTTAAGCCTTCATTCACAATTTTCATGATCATTATAATAACTGTTTCATATTAATCACGTTCTGTAACAATGGATTTCATATTTAATCATTTAGGACAAATCGCTTTAAATTTGAGCAAAAATTTGGAGATTTTCCTCATTTTCTTCAGAATTCCTTTATCAAACCTTATGTAAATTAGGACTAACAAAACCTGAAATATTACGAATCAATCAGTACCTGGTACGACTTTCAGTTCGTTGGAGTTCAGGAGAAAAAAGCAGGACATAGAAAGATTCTCGGTTTAAAATTTTCAAAAAGACCATAGAAAGGAGTTTCATTATGCAATCCAGAGAAGCCTGGCGTTCAAAATGGTCATTATTACGATTACTGTGATCCCAATTTCTTTTTCGAAAGATTTCTGCAGGTTCCCGTTATCGAACCCGGACCACGAGAGGATGGGACCAATCGGAAAGAAAGACCTTTCTAACAAAAAAAGAATTTTTGAAATCGGTCCAGGCGTCTTCGAGTTATCTTGGAACATACCGAAAAAAAAAAATTTCTCCGACGAATTGTATAACCTCCTCCTTTGTTGAAGTCGGTTAAAAATAGTTTCTCAAAACAAAATCGATTGCATTTAAAAATTCCTTTTACAAATTTATCATTTGGATCTATCATGTGTCTTGGTCACAATGAAAAAAAAAAAAAGTTTCTTTGCAACCCAAAGCTTTAGAAGTAAAACTTGGCGCCTAGGGTTGGACATCTACGGATTGTGAGAAAAAATTACGTTAGAGCTACTCTTTTTTGCTGTTTGGGTGAGAGAGAGAGAACATGATTCAGCTGACATGAAACAAATGGAAGGACTGGGTTAAATGTAAGCAAAAATACTACAGTTTAGAATAACAAAACATAGGAAATGGCAGAACGAGAGACTTGTCCCACGCACTGTACTCGCTTCGCGCGAACATCTAAGCATCAAATCAAAATTTTTGGTCACACATTGCGACAAACGACGACTTATTTCCAACACTAAGTACAAAATACCATCTGTTGATTTTACATTACAAACCTTTTTTGGGACTAGTATTAGGTTTTGAGACACTCTTATTCACTGATAAGTTCATCAATGTTGAATTATTACTACAGGAGCTTATGGATAAATCAGGAGACGTTTCCATAGCCTTTCGTTGCCATCTTGGAATTGGTCCTTTGCTTAAAGGAACATCTAAACTCAAAGCTTTGCTAAGTTCATTTTCTAAATTGAAGTAAGCCATAGTGGTGCTCAAATCTAAAAGACAGAAATTAAACATAAGTTATAATAGCTATTTACAACACAAGAGAGAATGAGAAATATTGAAATAACATTGAGAAATATTTTTAAAATAAGAAGCTGAAACTTTCTCCTATGTTTGTGTAATATGAGATGAATCACTTCATACTTTTATGCTTGCAGTTAGGGATTCATGCAAACTTAGGAAGCAGCATACGGGTTAAAGTCAGCATGCCTAATATGTAAAGCTAGACTACGGAGAGATGGTGGGTGGACAGGAAGCGGAAACGGACCACTTCATTTTAAACTAGGTTAGATCTGCACGGATGCGTAATCAGTGAGGTTGAGCGTTCTCGCAAATCCAAATCCAACCTGCTTTTATCGGATGATTCTTATCCTAAAGCCCACACTTCTTGCATTGAAAAAGGGGCTCCTTGTAGCCTCGAAACACGTGTCTGCAGTATACCTGTATATTTGTGTATCTCTAACGTTGGATTTAAACTTCACATCAATCGCACAAAGGTATTTATTTCTTTCATTTGATAAGTAGTTTTAAAGTTTGGTCTCCAGTAATATATTCCACAAAAGCTCCATGTTTGGATCAAGTTTAGCCCCAGATTTTGGTTACATTAGAAACCTTTATACAGTCAATCCTGTTTGTTTTATACCTGCTTATCTCGAAAACCTCTCTATGTCGAAAATTTTCAATTTCCTTGCTTTTACAGCATAAAATTAATGTTTTTTCTCATATGTTTATCTCGAATGATTTTTCCCGAAAACCTCTATATCTTAAATTTTCACGACTCTCATTTTTGAATTTCATCTCCAGCCACCTTTATCAATGGTATAACTTGGAGACAAAAATCATCTTTTGTACAATCATTCAAAGACTGTTCGTACTTAAAAGTATGCATTAACTTGCTACCGATCTAGTCATCACAATTAGTAAAACATGGACTCACAACGTGTCGTGCAGTAAAGTATACAACAATATCAATGGAAAACAATCTATTAGGTACTTCACTTTGTTCCAATAGCTTATTTTTGTAAATTTTATCACAACCTCTGTATCTCGAAACCTCCGTGTCTCGAATTGTTCTTCTGTCCCGTGAAATTCGAGATAGCCAGGTTTGACTGTATCTCGGGTTTTCATTTATTGAGAAAATTAAAAGAAACTTCGAGAGCAGAAAAAAAAAAAAATCTTAAATTATATAGAATGCTAAGGGGGTGTGAAATTTTAGCTTGAATATTGAACTACAAAAATGCTATGAGGTGCAAACCTCTGAGGTTGGAATTAATTTTGCCCTCAACTTCAAGCCCATAGATGCAATGGGGTTTCTTGGACATAGGACAGCTAGTTTTCTCTCAAGTTACTTTTACTTGATCTACAGAGAAATTTTTTGTGTATACTTCAGTTCAGAAGAACACAAATATGTAAAGTGCATATTTTTAATTTTTAAACTCTTCACTCTTTAAGAAACACTAATTTTATTTGCAAAAATGTTTTCCCGAATTTTTTTAAACTACCTCAAACTATGCAGAAATTTTACATCCCAGTAGGCAAGAGCGATTGTGGTCCTCCCCACAACTATACTGCCGTGCTAAGCACAAAAGTCGTATCTGCACATTTTAACAAAATTGAGTTATCGCCAACAGGTGGCTCTTTGTGACGTATTTTACCTAAATACAAAAGCATATGGTCATTTGAGAACAGGAAATTTTTAAAAAAAAATTTTGAAAAAGTTTCATCTGAATCAAATACATGGTGGCTCAAAACTTTAAAGAGTTTTATCTCAGTTTGAGCTCGATCGCAGATACCACGTTTGCGCTTAGCACAGCAGTATAGAACACTCCCTGTTAGAAGGATAGGTACTAAACAGGGACTTCATTTCAAGTTTTTCCAGGGGGGGGGGGGGGGCAAAAGGTCCAAACACAATGCAATTTGATCAGAAAACATTTTAAACCACGCCCACTTATATGCAAATACATTGATTTCTCAAAGCCAAAGGGCAATTGCTCCCCCCCGCCCCCTTAAATGACGGGCCTGGTACTAAACAAAAAGACTAAACTCCCCGAAAAAAGTTTAATAGCACAATCTGCCATGACATGAGCTGTTTTTTACTTTATTTCAATTACTTTGTGAGGCTAATTAGCTATACTATTCGTAGCGCAACTTTTACCAGTGAAATTTTTAGGCGGGGGGGGGGGGGGAATGTCTTAATAGGCTATTATTATCTCGAGCTCCGAGTCTGAGGGGAGGGGAGGCGAATTGAGGGGCGTTCATCGTCCTTCTAGAGGGGAGAGCACCTTTTTTCGAAACTTCAAATCAAATACCACAAAGAAATTAAAAAAAAAAAACATTTCATGCTTAAAGTAGACACAGCAAAATAGTTCGCAATAGGGACATTAAAGAAAAAAAATGTTCGCAGGAAATAAAAGTATTCTTCTCAAACAGCACTTACATATTTTATTATTTATATTCAATGCGAATTTTTTTTGAGAACCAATAAATATTTCCTTCGCATGTCATCGAAGCGGAAAGAAACAATTTTTAAATATTGGCGGTTGAGTTGTTTCGATTTTGGTTGCATGTTCTTCTTCATTCCTCCAGAATCGAAATCTAAGACCAAAAATATTTAAATTTCAATGAAACAAAAACCATCTTACATATACTTTACTTAGATTCATATAGTTCTATCCATTTGAAATTCTGTAATTTTACAGCTGACAGGCTCTTTATTACGCCTTAAAAAAATTAAATGACATTGTGAATGTATTTAACTGTAAATTAACTGAAAATTTTAAACGTAAACAAATCACCAACACGTGCGCGGACTTATTTAATTTTATTTCATACTTCTATTTTTTGTTTGTAAATGTTAAATTTCTAATATGACTTCGAAAGTGAAAAAAATAGAATGTAAAGAGAAGTAGGTTTTAACTGTTTGAAAGCATTTATTTTTTCATTCAAATTATTTAAAACTATGAACATGATTACACTTTAACTTTTTGATACAGTCATTTACTTTGGACATTTGTTTTGTATTGCTGTTTTGCATCCATGAATTTGTGTATTTGTACTGGGGATAGTAATTTAAAAAAATAAAATGAACAATAATGTAAGAACTGGAAGGCAATCCACAGCCTTGCTTGTATGATGTAATTGCACACAATCTATCTTGAACAGCAACATTATAGATTAAATATTCATCCAGTGTACTTATTCTTTTGCGCACTTAAATCTAGATAAATTAAAGGGATTACAAGTTTGTAAGATTAGTAATGAACTTATCTACTGATGGCTCAGTGCAGTTTGCGGTAAGGCATTTTATTCAGATTGGCTCTACCCCCCAAAGCAGAATACTTTTTGATGTTCTGCAACAAAATATCATTTGACCAAAATTGTTCTGCAAGTACTTTAAGCATTGTACAGTACACGTAGAAACATGACCGTTTTCAAAAACCATGATCCTGAAATCAAAATGGTTTCATACAGGACTATGAAAGGAGTATTTGTTGAGGCAGTCTTACTGCAGAAAAAAAGCCTGAAATCAAAATTCCAGCCACACATTCTTGACAGAAAATGTAAAACCTTTCACTGTGTCTGCTCCTCAAAACAAAGTGCTCTGAATGCTTTGACAGTGCATTAGAAGCAACTCCACAGAAAGGGGGGAAAAGTGTAAAAACTTGAAATTTTTTCTTCAAATTTGTGGTTCTTGTGTATTAACACCACCACAGCTAGATTTGGCCGTTAAAACAGATTCGGCTTTTTTTTGCGGTTTCTACGCACAAAAAGTTATTACCCGCCACCCCAAAAAAAAAAAAAAACGCCAAATCTGTGTCTGCGGTGGAGTCAGTATGTAAGTACCAAATTTGTTATCAGCTTCAAAGATAATTATTTGAAGTGTGAAAAAAAAAGGAATTAACTGAAGTGTGGTTCCGCAAAGCTAGTAAATATTTAGGAGGGGTTCCGCAGAGGTCTGGACTTTGGGAACCACTGCTCTAGACCATTTTGTTTTGCTAAGGTATAAATAATGTTAACAAAATGTCAAATGGTAAATAGTTATGTAATATTAATTTTGTGTTTTAGTTTTGAAATTTTAAAGTCTTTTGGAGCTTTTTATACTGGAGGAGAGATTCAGGTAATTATATCAAATAATAGAACTGCATTCATTTTTATTTGCTTTTGTTTTTTTAACTTGAGAACTGTTTTCGTTCTCCTTTCTTGTTTTATCTGCTATTATTCTTGATATTTTTTTCCCCTAAAATATTAATAATGATCTTTGATTTCCCCATTCCTGCCTTTTTTTCTTAATTTCTATGATTATGCTTTGGGGCAGTGTTAGAGATAGTTTAAATATAGGTTTTCATGATGGCACTGAGTATAAGTTTCTTGTTGTCAAAGAGAACAACCAATAGTGAATTCAGCAAAAACTGACAGTGGAAATAAACAAAGCAGCATGACTCATGGCGATACCGTTGTCTGTTTAGTGTTAAGAGGTGCAGAACAGCACCAATCAGAAGCAAAATGTTCATGAACATAATCACCAATCCAGTGAAAAATCCATGCAAGTGGCAAATGTCGGCAACAAACAGCAACACTTGTTGTTTATTTCCACTATTGCTTCTCCCTGAATTCATTATGTGCTGTTTTTAATAAATCAACTATATGTATCCAAGTATGATTTTCTTTTTATTTAACACTGTCAAGATGCATTGTTGTATGCTATGCAGTCCATAGTGTATTTGACACATACAAAAGAAAAGAACTATATAAGAACAAAATTGATTACAGTTGAAAATTGCTTTTACAAATTTATCCTTTAACTTAGGGTACAATAAATATCAATCACAGATCTTAATGACAATGAGCCAGGAAAGAAAAGCTTGTCCTGTGACTCAAAACTTATTAGATTTGGCACCTAGAGATTCAAATCTGAAGATCTAATCAAAACTTTTGGATGCTAAATTTGACTAATGACCACTTACTTTCAACACTGCTCTAGGGTATGGTTGTATATTCAGCAGGACTCGAAGATAAGTGTTGCGTAGATTGTGATGTGGATTGTGAAGGCTTGTATTCTGTAGTACTATTGCCAGTGATCTGAGTTGATGTTGATTTTTGTTGAGTTGTACATTCCTGTATGTTGAAGCTTAGGATGATCAGTAGCACAGACGTTAAAAATTATTCTCTGAAAGGGTCACTGTTGAAAGAACTGATTTCTGACTCATCGCGCCTTTGTCTTAACTCTTTGTCTCAAATCAATTAGCTTACTATAATCACGATTTCAATGAGAGATCTTTATTTTTTTGATTGAATTAGTTATAGCTTAAAAACTATTATAACTTAATGTTTTCAGTTTAGTTGCGAAAATTGTATATTAAATCAAAATCAACTTCATTTTTTGCAATCGTATTATCTATGGGTTAAACAAGTTTTTTTTCTTCAATTCGATTTTGCAGCTAATAACAGTGGGGCTATTTTAAACCAATGTTTCCTCTATATATTTTTAATAGAAAGTACAGTATAACCTCGATTTAACGATTGCCTATGGACTGTAAAAAATTATCGTTAAATCGAGGATATCGTTAAATCGAGAAATCATACTTATAAGTTAAACGGAACAAACTATTGATAATTAAGTGAACGCTTAAACATTCGTAATTTTGCTTCTTTGAGAAAACTGCGCATTTATATTATTTCCAAAGTTATTTCATCGATCTTTGTTTTCTCGTGTTGAGAAAATTTCACCTTTTTCGACCTCATATTTTTTGACTGATCACTCTCCTCTCAAGGTGCTAAAAAATTTTGTTTGGAATGCTAGAAGTTTGGACGTTACTGAAGGATGAATCTTTTTACTATTGGAACATGAGGTCTCATGCTGTTGCAAGTAAAATAGTTATAAAAATATTTTAAACATATAATACTGTATTTTTGACGAGAGATAATTTGGCCCTGCCCTATATCATCGTTAAATCGAGGAAAGCTATCGTTAAATTGAGGACGTTTTAACATTAAAGTCAAGGCATATGAGTCGGGACCAATGAAATGTATCGTTAAATTGGGGAAATCGTTAAATCGGGTATCGTTAAATCGAAGTTATACTGTAATTTATAATTGTGCTGTTTTTAATCTAAAATGATTTGAAACATTTTTAGTTCACCAAAGATGGACTCAAAATCTTAAGTCTGTGCCAAGAGACATTAAAAGCATTTGAGATAGAAAAAGCAGAAACAACTGATGTCATTGAAAAGGTAAGCCAATATTAGTTTTGAAATTGCTATTGTACATGATATGATTACTAGGAACTAATGCCATATCTACCCCTCTTGGCCACTTTTTCCTGTTGGCGCCAAAAGAGTGTCACCAAGAATGCAATGTATGATGAGAAATTGTAGATTTTAGACACAGAAGCCAAAATTGAACACATGTAAAATTCACTGTCTGAGATAATGTCACTGCGTCTGTGTTTCTGCCATGTGATACTCATATATGTTTGTGTGTGTGATTAAATGTTAAATTGGATTATGAACTACCATCATATGTGTTAATCTCTAGTTCAGTTTCAGCCCTGCTGTTTATTCACCAATCAAAGTCTAATGTTAAAGTTTTTTTACCCCCTCAGATCAATGATGAAGATATCTCTGCATTTCTTCTGGCAGATGATGATGAAACATTGGTTACTGCAGCAAAAAGTGGGATTATGAGACATTATAGTTTTTCATCCAAAACTCTGAAAAAGACATGGAAGGTGTGTACATTTTATGTATTATGTACATTCCTAGGCATTTTTTATGGACAGCCAGCCCATCCTCGTGGCCTTAATACCCACCCTCACTTTTAAAAAATAACTGTCTTTGGTGTTTTTTTTTCACTTTTAGTTAGAAAGAGTCTCGCATATGATTAGGTTTATAATGGATTATTTTGTTTTAAAAAGTCAAGTTGGCATAAATTTCCAATGAATGCTCTCCTCTTATCTGGTTACAAGATAAATTTAGTGGTGACTGTTCTTTCTCTAAGGACGTTGTTAAAATGCTGTAGGAAGTAACGGAAAAAAATATATTCAGTGGCTGGGTTATCAGCTTGGTGGAAGCTCCTCCTCAGTGGGTTACATTATACCATGCTGACAAAAGGCTTCTGGAATAGATAGAAAAAAGTGTCTACTGTTTTCAAAAAATTATTTCTCGCGGAAATGAACAAGTTTTACCACTTTGCTTATACAAAATGATTCCTAACTTTAGTTTTGGTCAGGCACTTGAAGCTGAAATTCAATCCAACATGTTTTTAGCAAAACTTTTCACATGTTTCCCATTTGCTTTTCAAAGAGCTAATTAATGACAGGGGTGATTGTGTTCCGGTATTTTACCGGATTTCCGGTATTTTCATGATAGATTCCGGTATTTTCATATTCGAAAATACCGGAAGTAAAATATTTTTAATTATGCTTTTATCTTCCCACCTCCGGATTTTTTTTCTTTATCGAATTTTCGATGATTATGCCGATAATTATTAATAATATTCTTCAAATAGAAATGTTCAGATGTAAATTCTAATTGTTTTTTTACCTTACTAAATTACCTTATTTGCATCCGATATGAGAACCGAATTTTTCTCACTTTTGATGCTTATTCCCCTTAGTTAGGAGACAAATAAATGAAATGCAACAAAATGTAACAAATGCAACTTTCATTACTTTATAAATGCTTTCGCACAACAAATAGCAATTCTGTTAGACTTTTGCTTTCTCCTTAAAATATTTTTTTGAAGATAATTGCTCATCACCAGCTCAAAAATAACTTTATTACTCATTTACAATTTAATTAAATGCATGTACAATATTTTGACTAAAAACTATTTGAACATATGAAATGTGTTAGTTTATGAAAGGAAATTAATTATTACTAGGTGTGCTTAGTAATAGGGTTCCTTGGTTTTAAAAAAACACTCCCCCCCCCACTTTTTCTTTAAAACTTTCAGGTATTTTTTTATGAACTCACAATCACCCCTGTAATGACATGCAATTGATGTAAAACTTAAAAACTCATAAAAATAGGCTATTTTTGGTACAGGAAACAAGAAACTGAAATGCATAAAATATGAAATTAATGCATATAAATAACTATAACTTATTTTTGTTTTCTTTCTATCTATTGGTTATTTATATACAAACTAGCCGAGTACCCGGCCCTGCCCGGGTTTCGGCCGGATATGGTATCTTAGTGACACTTGTTCATGAATTTTTCAACATTAAAGTGCATATCTATACACACAATGGCTACTTCTGTAAACAATGGCAATTTTTTCTGACTGGACAAACTAAAAAACTGTATTACATACCTTAAATACAAATGCAAGCTACAAATAATGTTTAGGTAAATCGGAAATGTTATAAGCTTGGTACAGGGTGCGGCGGAGAAACTTGCAGACTTGAAAAGTCATCTAAGGGCAAAGTACATCATGTATCAGTTTAGTACTTTTTATGAGATATGGTACCCATTCTGAATTTTTATATTAGTTAGATTTAAAAACTACATCAGGAAGAATGACGGCCCCTGTTAATGATGCACTCATGTACCCTAGATTTGTTGCACTCTTTCGAGCATATCGACTGATGGGATGTTGGGGATAGCAAGCCGGATGTTGTTCTCCAGGCGTGGCGGGGTCCGGAGCTTGTCGTTGTAAACGATCAATTTGAGATACCCCCATAAAAAAGTCACAGAGTGTCAAATCGGAAGAGCGGGCCGGCCACGGTATGTCACCTTTCAAGGAGACATTATCACTCAACTGGTGAACCACAGCAAGTTTGTAGGGATGAAACTGGAGTTCGTTGTGAAGAATTCGTCTCAGTGTCCAATCAAAAATCCCCAAAGCAGCAGCGTGTTTACCTGCCGAACGCCTGGGAGAGAGCAAAAAGGACTCCCTCACTTTTTCGACGTTTTCTAGGGTTCTGGAAATCCGTTGACCTCCCTGGCCTCTGTTTGCCACACTCTCACTTTCCCTGAATGTTTTCACCCACTAAACAGTCGATTCCCTGCCAGGAATGGGAACAACGGGCTGAATTTTGAACAGAGTTCGGAAGGCACGTTGAGTGGCGACCACCAAAAGATTATTTAAAAAGTAAGATTCGGCGGCGAACGCTCGTTGCTCCTCTGTCCAACGCATGGCGACACCTAAACTATGAGATAAAACTTCAGGACCCTCTGTTTAAAATGAGACTCTTCCTACTCCTTTCTGACCACTCCTTGCTAATTAGCATCCAATTAAAATCAGCAAGTTTCTCTGTCGCACCTTGTAAAATCAATCGCACTGGAGTCAAGTATTTCCAAACATTACACGTAAAATAAGTCCCATCATTAGTTTATATCCTTGCGACTACATTGGTGAAAACATCTTATGTACCTAACTTTAGAAATTTTTTGACTATAAACATTTTCTGTTCTCTAACTGTTGCCAAAATCAATTATCTTTTTATTTAGTCTCATTAGCGATTATTGGCACAGATGAATCTAAAAATCCTAAGAAAGCAATAAATTTCATGCTTACTCCAGATAAGCCTTGTTTCTCATTTTCATTATGATCACCATTAATATTGTTGTTACCAGGCAACAATGAAGTGAAATTTTAATCATTTAATGGGGAAACTATATGAAATTTACTATTTTCCATAATAACTTTTTAAACTAAGCTTTTTAGAAATAAATTATAGCTTATCCTGCTCGCTGTTACTGCAGCTGTCTACGGTGAAAAAATGGTTAAAATCGGTCCAGTAGTTTTGAAGCTTACCCCGGACATACGCATACAAAAGTAGTCTTTTATGTATATAGATTCTACTCTTGTAATACTTCATTTAGAATTCTCGATATTTTAATAAAATATTTGCACACACATAATTACTTTATTTTGTTTTCCCTTTGTTGTTGTCCTATATTCTGTGAGAAAAAAGTTCTATATCTTTTCCTCTGTTAGCTACAAGTGAAAATAAGGTAAAATAGTCTTTAAAAGTCACATTTTATGAAGCAAATAGCTCTTAATAAAGCATTACTTCAATTGCAACTAATGAATGTGAACCCGTTCTAGTGTAATTACTTGATTAGCACCCAGCAACAGCTCTTTATTACCAAAATTCATTATGAAATGAAAGTTTTTTTTTACCTTGTGGTTATTATGAGCAACTTTTGTGGGAACTTTAAAGACAATACAAAGTGCATACAAACAGGCATTTATTATTTTATTTAGCCATAATAATAGCATTTTGCCGGCAAAATGCCCAACCCTACTAATAGACAGTAGAACCTCGTTTGTCCAGCCCTCACTTATTCAAATCTCTAGATTATCAGGATCAAATTTGCAGCTTTTTGAAAAATTTATGTTTGTATAGATAATTTTAAATTATGATATCAAGAACATAGCTATAAGTATGCCAAAAATTCACTTTTTGTTTGATTAAATTTACAGCTTCTGCATATATTTTACAGTACACTATGGTTATCTAACAAACACTAGCTGAACTATTATTACTAAGTATTGAAATTGAATTGAAAGAAAAGGGGTCTCAACCCAAAACAAGCACTTTGACCAGAGATCAATTGTTTTATTCCCCAACAGAAGTCTTAACCTTTAGGAACCGGGCGGTACACATGTTGTACCATAAGTCTTTTTTCTTTGGAGGACGGGTTGAAATTTTCACTCAAACCCATTGGAGCCGGGGATTTTTTCAAGGTTTCATACGTCTGGTACGACAGTTTATACCTTCTCTTTTCAATGGAAAAGAAATCTGTGGTTCAACTGTCGTACTACCTGGGTCGAAAGAAAAATTTCTGTATGAACAGCCCGAATCCAAAAGGTTAAAGAAGACCAGTAGCTGAAGCGAAATTAAGTTAACAACTTACAGGAATGTCATGAATGTCGCAAGGTTTGAGCAAATGACGACCTAGGTGTTCAAACCCATAGGCAGAAAACACTTCGCAATCACACAGGTGTAGTGTATCCAAGTGTAAGAAGCAGAGGCAGTGGACTAGGATGGTGAATGCTAAGAACATATTTGTTAAGAACACGTGAACTGTAAGAACATAAACGAGGTTAAAAGCACAAGTTAAAACAAGACTACATGACTAGGGATGCAAGCGGCTACCAACAGCCGAGCTGCAAGGTGAACTATTAAGGTGGACTGCACGTGTAATATTTTATACGGCGTTATGACGTCATTTATTCGATTTAATAATACGCTTCACTTTACTTCAATTTGCAAGTACGGAGGGTTTAGTATTGTGGCTCAACACCCCCTCTCAATGATAAACCCTAAAATTCAAAAGCATCGATAAAACACACATTAAAAATAATCAATAAAACATCAAGTAAAAATCAATTAAAAGATAATACATTTTTCACATTTAATAAATTCAGACATTTGTAATGCTTTGGAGCAGGAAGTGGTTTTGTAAATATATCCGCGATCATAACTGACGTAGGGATATGTTCTAGAGAAATACTTTCATTATTCATTAACGTGTCTCTAATGAAGTGGTGCCTAATATCAATGTGTTTAGTGCGACTATGATATAAAGAAGACTCTGCTAATTTTAAAGCTCCATGATTATCAACATAAATTTTAATTTTCGATAAATCCATTAATTCTAATTCGTTTAGTAATTGTTGAAGACATAACGCTTCTTTACATCCATCGGACAAACTCATGTACTCCGCTTCAGTACTGCTTAGAGCTACAGTTTTTTGCTTTTTCGATTCCCAGGAAATAGTACCATTACATAACATAAAGCAAAATCCAGAGTATGACCGCCTATCTTCAACATCATTACCCCAATCTGAATCAGTATAACCAACTCAGAACACAAAGTTCCTTTCCGTAGGTCAACAGCTGATACATGTCCAAATCTAAAATGAAGTTTTATAAAGTCATACTTATCTCTTGAATCCAAGGAACAACTTGCTAGCGATGACGTATTTTCTTCCAATGCAGACACATCCGATTTAAAACTGGGGTTTTTCTTCTCGCAAGAATTCAAGTCCAAGGCAGCTGATTCAGCATGCGAAACGGAGGGGCTTTCTTTAACTCGTGTTTTCCGTGAATTCAATATTTCCAAGCAATACAGGTTTTTTCGTCTCTTCCCGATTATTTTATCATTTCTCTTGTTTTGAAGAATTACATTGGTTTTGTTGAAGGTAATGGTATATCCCTTGTCGCATATTTTTGCTATCGAAAGAAGATTGTTGCGTAGCTCAGGCACAAACATCGCGTCGCGAATAGTTAATTCCTCCACCTGGTTATTCATTCTTGTAATGATTTTCGCGTCACCAACGCCTTCAACTCCAGTAGAGCTTTTATCCGCAAGGTTCAAATTTTTCACAGGAGTGTCTTTCAATGAAGCAAAAAGCGATCTGTTTGAGAGAAAATGGTTTGAAGATCCGCTATCCAAGATGAACAAATTAGAAGTCTTATTTCGCACATCGTACGCGGAATCACATTCGATGTTCAAACAACTTTTGGGATGTTGCTGAGTGGTCTTGGGGCACATTCTGTTGGCATGTCCTCTTGTATTGTTGATTCCTTACTCATTTGTGCGTCCCTGTTGAGGGTATCTTTGAGCTTGATTAAAAGGATTGTTCTTAAAATTTGGTGTTCGATTAAAATTGTTTCTTCTCTTTACATTTGCAAAATACGCACATCATCAATGTGTATTTCCAGGTCTTGCATCTGGTCAACCAAATTGAAGAATTCGCGCAGATGATTTCGTACATCGTTTTTACCTTCCTTCATCTTTAAGTGTAACTGGCTTCAAAAGTGTAGCCTTTCTGGCAGGACCCGTGGATTTGTAAATCTGTGAAAGCTTGCTCCAAATTTCTTTTGCCGTGGTGCATTTCTTGATCTGTTTTAGTTCCACTGGTTGGATGCATAAGATTATATCAGCCATAGCCTTTTGGTCGCCGGCATTCCACTTTGAAAATCCATCAACGTCGGTTCCTTCGGGTGGGTTATCAACTATGTACTTCCAATTTTCATTTTTAATCATCATGGCCTTCATTTGGATAGTCCACGTTTCATAATTTGATTTATTTAAAAGTTCCATCTTGTAAACTGACGCACCTGCTGCCATCTTGACGAGAGTTCGCTGGAGTAAAAAGCTATCAAAAATTTAAAAAGTTCCAATTAAAATTGCATTCACCGCTGCTTCTTGAATTTCAGGCCCATAACCTGTAGTGTATCCAAGTGTAAGAAGCAGAGGCAGTGGACTAGGATGGTGAATGCTAAGAACATATTTGTTAAGAACACGTGAACTGTAAGAACATAAACGAGGTTAAAAGCACAAGTTAAAACAAGACTACTTGACTAGGGATACAAGCGGCTACCAACAGCCGAGCTGCAAGGTGAACTACTAAGGTGGACTGCACGTGTAATATTTTATACAGCGTTATGACGTCATTTGTTCGATTCAATAATACGCTTCACTTTACTTCAATTTACAAGTACGGAGGGTTTAGTATTGTGGCTCAACAACAGGATATGAGTAAGTTCCCTCATGAAAGAAGTATGATAAAGTGTTAGATTGACCTTGTTTTATCCAAACGACGTGCACATTTGAACTAAAAGACAGCCAATTCTTTGTTAAGAAATTATCGGAAAATTGTTTTGATATTTTTTTAAATGTGTTTTAAACAGTTCTATGTAATTTTGTTTTGTAAACGGGTTTTTTTGTCTTAGAATTTATGATTATTGCTTGCACTATCCAGATTGTCTGGATTTTCGATCATCCGCTCCCATTGCCTTTGGCCCTTGTTAGTCCATGTAAACGAGGTTCTGCTGTTATAGAATTTCTGCATACTTAATATTTTGCAACATTTTTCAGTCTCTTCATATTGGCCCTGTGTCATGCATGGCCTTTGATTCAACTGTTACTCTGTTAGCTACTGGTGGAACTGATTCAACAATAAAAGTTTGGGACATAATCAGGAAATACTATACCCATAACCTGAAAGGTGGGAAAGGAGTCTATAGGTATGCATAAACATTTTTATTTTTATTTAATCAATCAACAGCATTAAGAAGTCATGAAATGTATTTTTTACATCCAAACCGAAAAAAAAAGTATTTAACATTGTTATGCATATATATTTGTGTGTGCGTGTCTGGAAAAATTGGAAATAAGTTGAGTTAGGTTAAAAGACAAGGCATTATAACAAAAAAGGAGTTACAAAAATATTATAAAATAGATAAAATTGCTAGCACGATTATGTATTTTTCAATGATTTTTTTTCTCTAATTTGTTCCTTTTTGGTTTATTTATTTATTCATTTATTTTACAGTAAAATATGTTTTCAAGTGCTTGGGACTGAGCTTTATTTATTTGGAGCTGCTGATGATTATCTGATACATGTATGGAAATTGAGTACTGGGGAATCTGTTGCTTCTTTGGAAGGTCATTATAGCACTGTAAATGAAATTGTTTTTACAGAAAAGAATACCATGATAAGGTAATTTGTTATTTGATATATAATAAATTTTTACTTTTCACATGGAGAAAAAAAGTTTTAATTTGTATTTCTTTAATAGACTCATTTAAGAGGGATAGCCTCTTAAGTCATTTTCCAAATCCCCATATGTTATTGTGTATTCTATTTAAAGGATGGTTATGAACAAATTCCCTACAATGAGAAAATTTAGGTTGTGTGTCTGAAGTGAAAGTTTTATAATATCATTCATTTTATACCATTTTTCCAATTAAAGTTTTTTTTTTTTTGCATTGGAGAAAATTCAGGGTGTTGTCTTTGTAGTGAAAGTTTTGTACTATTGAATGCAATTTTTTCAATCAGTATACTTTTTTGCGTTGTAGATTTTTTTTTACAATCCAGCTCTACACGAGCAGAAGTATTATATTTCTTTTTGCTTTAATTTAATGTCATCATTGAGCAGGGGTCTGCCTATTTGCTACCATTTAGCAGTATCTTAAAAATTTTGTGTTTGATAAAACATGTTCACAAATTCAACTTTTCAAAAATGGATCTTTCACACAATATTTTTTGCAGTGAGTTCTCTTTTACATCCATCCAGTCAACGACTATTTTAGGGACATAGTGAATAAAATAAAACAAAAAAAAGTTATTACAATGTGCGATTTTTCTTTTTCTTGTACAGAAAGGTGTTATTTCTGGGGTTGCAGTTTCTATAAAGAGTTTGTTTATGCAATTTATTCAGATATAATTAATTTGTTTTTATTCCATATCAACATCAGTGAAATTTAGCTTTTTAACATCTTTTTCCTTTATTTCATTCATTTCTTATAAAAGGGGAGTTTTTGTTGCAAAATTAATTGCAAAATCTTTTACTTTTATGTAAAAAAGGCTTGCTGCTTAATATTTTAAATTCAGTTTTGTTAAATATTTTTGCCATTATTTTTCAAAAAAAAAAAAAAAAATATTTTTCACAAGTGGGCTGAAATTTTCAAACTAAATGTTAAATTTTCACAAAGTAAGTACTTCTTAAAAAAATCATGTTCAGAATATTTGCTCTTTTTGTAAATATTTAAAAATTCATTGTAATGCATTAGTTGATGGTAAAGTTTTGAAATTTCAAGCTGAAATGAAAGTATCAAGAGCTTAAATTCTTTTTCATTTGATTGAAAAATCAGGAGTCGATTCAGGTGAGAATTTTGTTCTTCTCACAACCCCCAATTTTCATATTGTAAAAGCAGCCTCTTCACTTACTTTAATTTCCTAAAATAAGTTCTTTAATGAATTTTCATTAAAAAAACACTTCTTTTACAATTTTTAAGCTCAACTAATTATCTTAAAAACAAAGCATTAGGAGAAAAAAAAAGAACTTCAAAGTCATTCACAATGAAGTGCAAAGAGGTTTGGAACTGAAATTGTGGTAGCTCAAAATGCTCTTTGTGGTATGACAACATTTTTCCACAAAAAAATTAAAACAGAAAAGAAAATTCTAAAAACTAGTTCTTTCTTGCAAAACTATAAGAGGTCACAAAATTTTTATTTTTTTCATAACATGCGTTTCTAAAACTAAAAACCTGGATTAGTTCTTTTAAATATTGGGTCTCTTAAATGTTTAAAATAATTAACTAATATCTGATAAATAATTCTTGATGGTATCAGAGTTTACATGTATTGAAAAGTATTGTACAAATATATTGCTAGCTCTTTTTAAGGACTATTACTGCTTGTCCTTTTAGTTCATCACATGATATCATAAACTATTTCCTAATAGAATTTACATACCCCCCCACACCATTCCCCCCGCGTCTCTATCCCGACCCACTCCACCCCATCCCGACTGCAAGCCCAAGCGCTAACCCCTTCCCACTCCAGTCAACCCAACTCTAATGCTTTGTCGTTTATTTTTTCAGACCAAACAAAAACCAAAAAGTCTGAAATGCAAGACGTATCAGTGCTATCCACACTTGTCACTCAATCTCGCATAATCCAAAAATGCCTTGTCCCCTGAACAAACAAAAAATAAGACCGACTCCATCGCAAAAAAACCCCATTTTTCAAAATAGCTACGCGCTATGATGGCATAGATCACACGTCTCTGTTTACCGAACCTAACTTACCGTCGTTTTGTCTGTTCTCTGCGCTCGGTCTCTATTCACACTTACGTACATTTTGCCCGTGCTGCTTCTCCCCCCCAAACCCAAAAACCCACCAGCCAACTTAACGGACCTTGTGTAGACCAGTAAATAACTAGGGTCAAATGCAAATCTATGTAGAGTAATCCGAGGTATTCATGTTTATGCGGAAAAACACAACACTGTCCGCAAAATTAAAGCACATAACAAAGGTTTTTACCCCCCTCGCCTTCATCCTAATATCAGTTCCAATTACAAATACCGAATCATATCAAAACACAAATTACATATACCTTAAACATGTAAAAAAACAAAACCTTAAAAAATAAACAAACCATATTCGTTGGTGATATTTAACATTTAAAAAACCATACACAAGACACACTTGTTTGCCCATGCTAAAAAGGCATCTCCAGGAGAATCCCACACTCGTACGCGCTTCCTGTGCCCACTTATACCAATATCTACTTCTATCTCTCCTATCGTTCCCACACTAAGACTCCTCACAAAAGAACACCCACTCCCATTCACCACAGCAAAGACCCACTGACGCCTATACAAACATCCGCACAACTAACTCAAACAGAAACGCCCATAAGCCGCGCCCAACTCCTCCCCATCGAAACCGTCCCTCGCCCACGTCTCCCCCGGTGAATATAATCTATATAACTCCCCTTCCAGTAATACATCCCCTCCCACCCCCAAGTAATTATCCGTGTACTTAACGATAATCTAAAATGCCGCTCCTCTGCAGCCACTATAAATGAATCTGCTCAATAACAAAACCATAAATACACCATTCAATAAAATATTTCCCCCTATAAGACGCACCCCCCCCTCTCCAAAATCTCACTGTGTTGCCTGGCCCCAAAACCGTTTTTATAGCCCCCCTCCGTTGCTAAAAAGGTAATCTCCAAACCATTGTGTATCCATCCAAAAATTATCCAGGAAACTAATAAAAAGAAATATAATCCCCGTCGACATTCTCAGCTGTCATTTTTTAGTTAAAACCTGTCTGCACCTATCTGTTATTATAGCTCAACCACAGGAATAGACCCCTTCCGAGATAAAATACCCGAGTATCCCGAATTTGTTTACCAACCCATGCTCCAACAAAACTTGGCCGCAATCCTCTACCATCTCTACTTCATAGTCAAAAACGCTGTCCTCCACGATCTCCCAATTTTTTGTTAATATCTGCCTCCCCTCACTGCAACCCCCATTGAAGGATGTCGTTTGACACAGCCCTTCCCACTCTAATTCCATCTTATATCCCATCCGCTCATCCGCCCTTCCATAGATCCGGTCTCATTCGGTTAGTGGGTTTTAATGGGATTATCACCATAGAACCATTTCAGCTTGCCCATTACCTATCCACTTACGCCAATCACCACAAAGAAGGATCCCAATTGCCGCCATAAAAACGCACAAATCTCTCCTCACCTCGTGTCCCCACAACATCCCTCCATCAAAAAAAACATCCTGCCTATCCGAATCCAAAAATATTGCCCCAAAACTTCCGTTCAAAACGGTGATAATCCCCTGAATATCGTCACCACGCCAAATATCCCACCATCAAAAAAAAAAGAAAAAAATCCATCCCGACCCATTCGGCCCACCGACATAATCTCTCTCCCCCATTTGCCAAACCCCACAATGCAATCATCCGGTGCGTCCTTTTACCCTGCCAATAGACAATACAACATTTGCCCGACCCCTGATTTCTCCTCTCTAAAGATATAAGATCCACAAAGTCCGAAAATCCCCCCCGCCCTGATTATATGTACTTCCTCAGAGGTTAACGCACCTCCCATGCCAGTCCCTCCCTTCTCGCTCGCTCAGAACGCCCCTGTCATCCCAAAACCCTATTAATAAAGACATTCATCATTTACACACCCCCCGCCCAAACTCTAACGAGACGATTCGACATTCCACCCAGATGGTGCCATCCATACGGCCCGTCCTCCACAAACGAACGCCCCGATTGTCCATTGCTCCCCGGCGCCTCCCCTTTCAGGCCACTATACATACCCAGCGCCCTCTACCCCTTCTACTTTGTTTTTTCTCTTATTCCGTATAATACCAAGCCCAAAAATATATAAAGGTGAATAAACAACAGAAACAACCCTTTTACATACCCACCCCGTCTACTTTACGCAATTTCCTTATGGCATTTACTGTTTCGGATATACCCTCTCGGCCCTATTCCAAGCGGTGCCCCCCCCCCTTCAATATATGCATCTCCTGCAACGACCATAAAGTCCCCCTTAAATCCAAATAGCCCCTTGGGATGGGATCTCATAATACCACGCGCTGCATCATGCCGCACCAAAAAACCGCTCAGCCTTGCAGGCGTCCAATGTTTTATGCTCAAACTGTCGTCCGCGTCTGGACCCCCTTCGCATCTATCTCCAGCTGCACCTACCCAATTACGCAGCCGCCCATCCCTGACACCAACCAAACAGCATCTATGGTCGCTCATGTTCAGACTCCCCCGCCAACACTCTCTCCTCCCTCCCCCGTCCTACACCATCAAGTTAGTTGCCCCCCAAATGTCCTGTAACGTCCAGATTCTATACCCTCCTCCAAAACCCGTTTGTACTCCGTCCGTGCCCCACGGCCGTGTACGAGGCAGAGATTTAATCCCTTCACTCAATGTCGCAGCACCCAAAACCAACACACAACTAACCCGAATTTCCCCCATATATCACGTTGGTTGGCCAATCCATCATGCAACTACCCTCTCATGGCCATATACTCCAGCCAGATACATTCCAATATAACCACACTCCGAGTGCGCTATTCCCCCACCCCTTCATTTTTCTAGAATTTCCGCGCCATCCAAAAGGGCTACTTTTCGACACTTCGTGTCCAGCAAGGCGCCCATTCTACATCAAACCCTGCCTCATTTCACCTCCAACCGCCCATAAAAAAACACTGGTGCGACAATGATATGCCTATTCCTGACTCCCCCAAACACACACATCGAACCCCACCTGCAATCAACCCGTATCTAACTCCATTGTAAACAGGATTACATATAAGATGACATACTCCCCCTCCCAAACCAAGCCCATTCGATCATCAGCTGGATCCCCAATTGTATCCCGCCGTCCTCCCCCAATATACTCAATTCCTCATTTGTCTTTACCAGATCCCAAAAAGCCCACTTCCCGAAAGCAGTACACGCTACACCGACTATCATTTCCTGCACTCGACGTTAGGTATACATGTATTCTCCCCAACCCACGCGCGCAGTCCTTGTTGTATTATTGTTTTTACCCCCTGCCCTTAATGCCGCCCTCACTTAATACCATTACCCCACCCATCCACCCACCCTAACGATATTATCTCCCAGACCCTTCCCGCTCGCAACGTCTCCCTGCCCGCCCACCAAGTCCCCCAAACCCACGAACCATCGTTATTCGACGTTTAGCCCAATAACTCTACACAAAACACCACATATAATTACCCGGTATACTCAAATAAATTACATCATCGGATCCAATACAAAGAAATTTACCAAACCCTTACACTTCCTTTCTATCCGCCAAATAATCCCATAATTATTAATTTACCAGCGCGACGGAGGGCACTGATGTTACGTGAATTTCACCGTATATAGTGCATACACACATGAACTGGACAACAAACAGAAGAGTTTATGAATGAAAATATTATAATAATAAAACGGTTATAGTGTGTGCGTGTAAAACCAGATCCAATGTACCATTGTACATCGAGTCATAAGTCCTTGAAGTTACTGTTGAGTCATCCGTCACACCACCATGCTCACCTAAGAATCATCAAGTCTCAGGATTCCTCACTCCCATCGCAAATACCGCCGCCGGTATCAGGATCCCAGTTTACCAGGCTACAAGGGACCGCATGCCATATCAGTTACCCATCCCGAAAACTACATTAATCCGTTACCGTACCTCCCAGTACTCGTTCCCCATAATGACGCCCTAAAAGACACCCCTTCCGCATGCCTGATTAGCCCCCACGTGGGCATCCCACAGCTCGCGCCAGGGACCCATGGAAGCCACCCAACAACCGACCTTTCCGGACAGTACACACACCTGGCCTCCCCTGTTTGTTTAGCTTTAAACTTTCCACGGATCCTGTGTATCAAGACAAGGGCTCCAAGGAGGCAGATGGGAGCGGGATGATCGCGTAAATTCCGTCCAGCAATCTTGGATAGAGAGCATTTGGGAGCTAATAATCATGGAAATTCCCTCCGTGCCCCACCCCCCTGATATGAGTCCCCTCCCCGCCGCAATCCCACCTCCGCGGAAGAATACATCCGCTGGTGGCCTCCAGAAAACCTCCCCCACACCCCCGCCGAAAAAAGCCTCCTGTCATCGCCAATCATTGAGCACCCCCGCTTCCCAATTTCTTGCGAAGAGAGCCTGGGAACCCTTAAATTTATCCCTCTGACTGAAAGGCATCTCCTAGCCCCTTATCCGGCACACCCGCCAAAACACTACCAACATTTACTACATGCCTTTTTCCCCCAATCCACCAATCACCAGTATTATAATCGGGTCCCCACCCTCATCCTACCCTCCTATCCCTCTGAACTATGACCCATGTGCTTCGACGGCTACTTATCCCTCGAAAACGAAGTGCCGACGTACTCCCACTAGTCCTTACCACGTTGGGTTCCCGCATAACTACCCCGAGGCAACCTTCTCTAGCCGTGTGTAGCGCCTCCAAATACTTCGTAGATAAGCCCTCTTTTCATTATACAAAAGTTGCCATCGAAATCGAGTTGCAGTGAATTACCTTTTGCGTGTCGAATGTTGAAATCTCTCACTAACCCGAATACGCTATGTGAAATAAACGTCCTATATCATATGTAATCCACCCTTGTCTAATAACATGAAACAACGCCAAAGCCCCCCGACTATAACAAATTTAATTGGATGGAGGGATTTTTTGCGCCTTTCCCCAGGACCACGAGCCCCATTCCTACATTCATAGCAAATCCTCCAATTTTCACTCTCCCCCAACGCTTACATGGCCTGAAATCCCTCCTCCTTTAGTTGATCCATGTCCCTTAAAAACCTATGGCCCACTCCTGACGCGCGAAAACCCAAAGAAGGCTATAGCTCAAAATATCCCTTGCTCTAGCGCCGCGTGACTGTATCGTTCCCTGGCTACTCACTAGTCCTATGCTTACCGAATACCAAATCTTGTATGCCAAAACCCACCATCACCAAATGCGCTCCTTTTATTCCACATTCCCACAATTCACTTCCCAATTGCAGTGCATCCCCCATCCCCATTTCCTTACTGCCTTACGAATCAACCCTTTTTTATGTTATGCCCGGAGGTGGTGTTACTGCCGCCGGTTCCGCTCCCCTCCTTAGATGCAAGTTCAAAATCCGCCTTTTTCCATAGTCCCTTCTTCCTATTGCCCTCCTGTCACTTTTGGCAATTTCGAAGCCCTTCAACATCCATAGGGATGTTTGGGCCCCCCCTATTTCATCCACCCCCCTTACGACCCGTCCCAACCCGTATGCCGCCTTTCCCCCTCCCAAATTGATGCATCTCAAACTCATATCACGAGATATAAACCCATCCACGGGTCCTGACTTATTGGGGGTTGGGGCCGGTCGAAATTGCTACCCTTTTGAAGCCGATTACAGTTGGTCCTATGCTCCGCAGCCGTGTCTCGTCGTGTGAAAACACACTGCACCACGTACCCACTCCGTGGCCCGTAGTCTTCTTCCCCGAGGAGAGATCCTTCCCTTCATCTTTATCGAGTACTGGGCTGGTCAAAAATTGGTAGGGCCCTAGTCTGTGTGCGATGGACCCTTGGATTTGTAAATCTTGGAGAAGCTTGGGCTCCCAAAAATGTCTTTTGCCGTGTGGTTGCCTTTCTTGATCTAGTGTATAAGGATCCACTGGTTTGGGATGCATAAGATATGAACACCATAGTCCTTTTGGTCGGCCGCATTCCACTTTGAAAATCCATCAAGCTTCGGTTTTCCTTCGGGTGGGTTATCAACTGGGTACTTCCAATTGTTCATTTGTATAATCTGCATCATTGCCCTCAGTTTGGATAGTCCACGTTTCATAATTTTTATTTATTTAAAAGTTTGCCATCTTGTAAACTGACGCACCTGCTGCTATCTCTTTGAGCGAAGTCGCTGGAGTTAAGAAAGCTATCAAAAATTTAAAAACTATCCACTAACACCGTTGGCCTAACCCTCCCTTGCTTTCATGAATTTCAGGCCCAGTAACCTGGTAGTGTATCCAAGTTGTAAGAAAGCAGCAGGGCCTTTTGGCCCTCTGGACGGATGTAGTTGAAATCTCACGTAACTCCTTATTAAGTAACCGCACCACTAGTCCACTTTGACTCGAACCTAACCGATGGAATCACAAGCACGAATGATCAACCAAAGTAGACTTACTTAATAGACTCGTGAAAGACCCGCGGCTACCAACAGCCAGCTTGGCAAGGTGAAAGCTACTAAGGGAGTACTGCCCGTGTTACATATTTTGTTATTACAGTGCGTTATTCCGTCATTTGATCGATTTCAATAATACGCAACACTTTTACTTTCAATTTACAAGTACCGGTTCTGTAATCTGAGACAAATGAGTTCACAACCCTCCTGATCTTGTGCTGTCAGGTACCCGACATGCTCCTTCGCTATCATCTACCCTAGTAAAAGTGTCAATCCCGAAGATAATCTCATCCCCCCTACTGATTGCCCCATATGAACAAATACTACCTCCCTCTACATTTGAACCTTCCATAAACTGGCCCCAATAAAAATCACGAAAAATTAACTGTCCGAAGTTATTATATACCCCCTAACAACGGATACCAAGAATAGAATGTTTACCGCCTTGAAAGAATTGAATTACTAAGCTCCAAACATCAAACGAAGCAATCACACTACCCTCTATACTCAGGGTTCAAAACGCTCCTACCGCTCACATTCCATAATTGCCAAATGTGCCCAAGATATTGACCCAGTTCACCTAGTGTGAGTCTAGGCTGGTTAAAGAATATCTGCATACTTAGATAAGATAGCAACCGATTTTTCAAGTCGTCTTCAGTATTGGCCCGTGGTGTCATGCATGGCCTTTGAGATTCGAACTGTTACTCGTTTTAGCTACTGTTGGAACAGAATTCAACAGATAAAAGTTTGGACATAAGTCAGGAACATACTATACGCCTTATAACCTGAAAGGTGGGAAATTGGTCTATAGTAAGCATAGAACGAATTTTATTAGTTTAAATTTGAATCAAGTCAACATCATTAAGAAGTCATGAAATGTATTTTTTTTAACATCCAAACCGAAAAAAAAAGTATTGAACATTTGGTATGGCATATATATTTAGGTGTGTCGTGTTCCTGGAAAGAATTGGGAACTTAAGTATGAGTGTATAGTTATAAATACCAATGCATAAAAACAAACGCCTTGGTCGGAACCCCCCGGCACTACACCCGCACGTAACCCCTAATCTCTCTCCTTCAACATTACTTATAGAAGCCCATTCAGGAGAAAAAACACGACACAAATGGTAACGCAAAAATGAAACAAACAAACAACACGAAACAAAACCCGACCCTCGTGAAAAAGATCCCCCGTAGCTATTTGTGTGCTCAGTTGCGCAAATCAAACATAGTGGCTGCAGTCATTCAGTCTACACAGCACTTCCAGACATGTAGCATCTAATGGCGACCAGGGGCCTCTGAATGCAGTACTTTTGGAATGGAAGCCTTATAATGCCACTTTGTACGATTATCCCTATGGAAAAAGTCCCTCCCCTCGCACCCCAGCACCCCAACCTATACCATGATAACTGAGTGCACACGTCCTACCGCAATAAACACAAAAACCCAAGTATGATAAAGTGTTAGATTGACCTTGTTTTATCCAAACGACGTGCACATTTGAACTAAAAGACAGCCAATTCTTTGTTAAGAAATTATCGGAAAATTGTTTTGATATTTTTTTAAATGTGTTTTAAACAGTTCTATGTAATTTTGTTTTGTAAACGGTTTTTTTTGTCTTAGAATTTATGATTATTGCTTGCACTATCCAGATTGTCTGGATTTTCGATCATCCGCTCCCATTGCCTTTGGCCCTTGTTAGTCCATGTAAACGAGGTTCTGCTGTTATAGAATTTCTGCATACTTAATATTTTGCAACATTTTTCAGTCTCTTCATATTGGCCCTGTGTCATGCATGGCCTTTGATTCAACTGTTACTCTGTTAGCTACTGGTGGAACTGATTCAACAATAAAAGTTTGGGACATAATCAGGAAATACTATACCCATAACCTGAAAGGTGGGAAAGGAGTCTATAGGTATGCATAAACATTTTTATTTTTATTTAATCAATCAACAGCATTAAGAAGTCATGAAATGTATTTTTTACATCCAAACCGAAAAAAAAAGTATTTAACATTGTTATGCATATATATTTGTGTGTGCGTGTCTGGAAAAATTGGAAATAAGTTGAGTTAGGTTAAAAGACAAGGCATTATAACAAAAAAGGAGTTACAAAAATATTATAAAATAGATAAAATTGCTAGCACGATTATGTATTTTTCAATGATTTTTTTTCTCTAATTTGTTCCTTTTGGTTTATTTATTTATTCATTTATTTTACAGTAAAATATGTTTTCAAGTGCTTGGGACTGAGCTTTATTTATTTGGAGCTGCTGATGATTATCTGATACATGTATGGAAATTGAGTACTGGGGAATCTGTTGCTTCTTTGGAAGGTCATTATAGCACTGTAAATGAAATTGTTTTTACAGAAAAGAATACCATGATAAGGTAATTTGTTATTTGATATATAATAAATTTTTACTTTTCACATGGAGAAAAAAAGTTTTAATTTGTATTTCTTTAATAGACTCATTTAAGAGGGATAGCCTCTTAAGTCATTTTCCAAATCCCCATATGTTATTATGTATTCTATTTAAAGGATGGTTATGAACAAATTCCCTACAATGAGAAAATTTAGGTTGTGTGTCTGAAGTGAAAGTTTTATAATATCATTCATTTTATACCATTTTTCCAATTAAAGTTTTTTTTTTTTTTTGCATTGGAGAAAATTCAGGGTGTTGTCTTTGTAGTGAAAGTTTTGTACTATTGAATGCAATTTTTTCAATCAGTATACTTTTTTGCATTGTAGATTTTTTTTTACAATCCAGCTCTACACGAGCAGAAGTATTATATTTCTTTTTGCTTTAATTTAATGTCATCATTGAGCAGGAGTCTGCCTATTTGCTACCATTTAGAAGTATCTTAAAAATTTTGTGTTTGATAAAACATGTTCACAAATTCAACTTTTCAAAAATGGATCTTTCACACAATATTTTTTGCAGTGAGTTCTCTTTTACATCCATCCAGTCAACGACTATTTTAGGGACATAGTGAATAAAATAAAACAAAAAAAAGTTATTACAATGTGCGATTTTTCTTTTTCTTGTACAGAAAGGTGTTATTTCTGGGGTTGCAGTTTCTATAAAGAGTTTGTTTATGCAATTTATTCAGATATAATTAATTTGTTTTTATTCCATATCAACATCAGTGAAATTTAGCTTTTTAACATCTTTTTCCTTTATTTCATTCATTTCTTATAAAAGGGGAGTTTTTGTTGCAAAATTAATTGCAAAATCTTTTACTTTTATGTAAAAAAGGCTTGCTGCTTAATATTTTAAATTCAGTTTTGTTAAATATTTTTGCCATTATTTTTCAAAAAAAAAAAATATTTTTCACAAGTGGGCTGAAATTTTCAAACTAAATGTTAAATTTTCACAAAGTAAGTACTTCTTAAAAAAATCATGTTCAGAATATTTGCTCTTTTTGTAAATATTTAAAAATTCATTGTAATGCATTAGTTGATGGTAAAGTTTTGAAATTTCAAGCTGAAATGAAAGTATCAAGAGCTTAAATTCTTTTTCATTTGATTGAAAAATCAGGAGTCGATTCAGGTGAGAATTTTGTTCTTCTCACAACCCCCAATTTTCATATTGTAAAAGCAGCCTCTTCACTTACTTTAATTTCCTAAAATAAGTTCTTTAATGAATTTTCATTAAAAAAACACTTCTTTTATAATTTTTAAGCTCAACTAATTATCTTAAAAACAAAGCATTAGGAGAGAAAAAAAAGAACTTCAAAGTCATTCACAATGAAGTGCAAAGAGGTTTGGAACTGAAATTGTGGTAGCTCAAAATGCTCTTTGTGGTATGACAACATTTTTCCACAAAAAAATTAAAACAGAAAAGAAAATTCTAAAAACTAGTTCTTTCTTGCAAAACTATAAGAGGTCACAAAATTTTTATTTTTTTCATAACATGCGTTTCTAAAACTAAAAACCTGGATTAGTTCTTTTAAATATTGGGTCTCTTAAATGTTTAAAATAATTAACTAATATCTGATAAATAATTCTTGATGGTATCAGAGTTTACATGTATTGAAAAGTATTGTACAAATATGTTGCTAGCTCTTTTTAAGGACTATTACTGCTTGTCCTTTTAGTTCATCACATGATATCATAAACTATTTCCTAATAGAATTAATTAAACAAATAAATGAATAAAAAAACTGAAATAAATAAATAAACTGAAATCAATAAATGAATAAACTGAAATAAATGGATAAAATTATTAGGGAGGTGGGCTTACTTATTTAATTTTTGAGTTTGTGTTATTGCTATGAATATCGGATACATATAGATTTGCATTTGACCCAATTTATTTATTTTTGTTTAATAATGCTTTTAAAATGATTTTTGCTCAGCTCTGGGAGAGATAAAGTCGTTTTACTATGGAATACAACAGATTTCAATCTTCTAAGAACCATTCCTGTGTATGAAGTGAGTATATGCACATTATAGAACTTTATTTGTTTATTTTTCACCAACATTTTAAAGTAATTGGATATTTTTTTACAGACAGTGGAAGCTTGTATTCTAGTACCTGCTAACTTAAAATTAGAAGGGGTTTCTTTTAATTCTGAAGATACATATTTTATCACAGCTGGTGATAAAGGTAATTATGCATTTTCCAAATAAATGTTCAAGATAAGTCATTTCGAAATTTAAATTCCCATTTGCACCGACATGTGTGTGGTTGTGTTTTTGTCATTAATTGAATATCTTTTATTTCTGTTATTCAGATTGTGTTTAAATGCAGGGCTGCTGCCCCCCCCCCCAAACTTATGAAAGTTATTTATACATTTGCCATTCCTAGTTGGGCTTCTGGTTTCTGATTAGGCTGTCATTGCCTTTTGCCTGCCCTATTTCATTAAACATATTATGGGTCAAAAAGTATTGAATGAAATTTTTTTTTCGAGCAATAATAAATTGCTATATGTTTTCTGTTTGGAGCTCAGTTGCCGGGTGTTTCCTGTTTTAGATTGGCAGTTTGCCAACATCTCGCATCCCATTGCTCTATCTTCTCGGATCTGCTCATCGACCCCTGCTCCTTCCCCATTCCGCACATAGTAGTGAAGGAGCATACACCCACCCACATAGAAACACACATATGCGCATACACTAGGGTGGGGCGAAAAATAAAAAGTTTTTCAGATCAACTTCTAATAGTTGCCAAAAGTTGTCTTTGGTGATAGTTAGCCTTTGTGCAAAATTTGAGAAAAATCGATTAATATCTTCAGGGGGCGCTGCGATCGCAAAGTTTTATCATAGCTTTTATCGGATTTTATGGTTAAAATATGAAAAACAATGCCGTTAGCTAATCTCATTGCATTTTTTTTACTCATAAGTTGTATTCATGCATTCAAAGCATATGAAATAACTCACAAAATAGTATTTTATGTGATATATTTATATTTCAAGCATTTAAAAAGAAACAACAACGTGAAAAAAGTGATGTTTTTAAAAATATAAATACATCATATAAAATAATGTTTGTGAGTCATTTCATATGCTTCTAATGCATGAAAATATCTTTTAAGTAAAAAAAACGCAAAGAGACTAGCTAAAGGCATTCTTTTTGATATTTTGACCATAAAATCCATAACAAAGCTATGGTAAAACTTTGCGATCGCAGCGCCCCCTGAAGATATTAACAGATTTTTCTCAAATTTTGCACAAAAGCTAACTATCATCAAAGACAACTTTTGGCAACTATTAGAAATTGATCTGAATTTTTTTTTTATTTTTCGCCCCACCCTAGCGCACACTCTTATTGCATTGCAAAAACATAATTTGAATTTGAGATGTCAAAATTAAAATTCAATGCTTAGTAAAAGTAAGAGAATCAGATATTAGTTATAGTCAGGATCTGACTAATTTTGAGCGTAGATCGCCCTAAGGACAGAAACAAAATACCCTAGCAACTAGTTCTTTCAAAACAAGAATCTTTGTCTTTGTGTATTCATACGAGTTTTCAATGCTGAACTTTGTCAGAATGTCTTTGTAGAAATCTTCAAGGAACTACTTTTAACCAGGCAATGCACTTTTTATGAAACAATAATAATATGGCAACTCCACAGGTAACTGTTTGAAATTTAAAAAAAAAAAAACAGTTTATATTTTGTAATATTAAATATAAAGTATACATTGTAAAAATGTTCTCCCCCCCCTGGATTATTATAATGAGCTGAATTTAATTGTATAGTTGAATTCTTAAAATACATTTTGAATGGTTTTAAAAAATAATTTAAAACCATTGTGATTGACTGACATTCTACTTTTTAAAATGTCCGTGAGATACCATGCTCTTAAATTCCTTTTTAAAACCATCCAAAATGTGTTTTAAGAATTAAACTATACCGTTAAATTCGACTTAATACAGTAATCTGGTTGAAAAGATTGTTTGCATAAAGTAAATTTTGCAATGAATGTTACAAAATACTTACTGTTTCGCTTTTAAAATATCAGTCAGTTACTCATGTAATTGCCATAAATAAATTTAATTAAACTATGCTACAAAAAGGAGGAATTATAAATTTGTTTTGTTTAAATTGTTAGGAATAAAATTCTGCTTCATTTATTTTTAGTTGTTTTTTTTAAGTATTTTATTTTATTATTAAAATATGTATATTTCTTATAAAGAAAATATAATGTTGCACTCAATAAGGCTTTTTATTTCTATCATGAACCTTTTTATTTTCTTGAAACTATTTCTTATTTTGGTTCTTGAAGATGTTTAATAATTTTTTTAAACTCTGCGTAGTGGCGGGTGTCTAAGGAGTGTAAATTTTGAATCTCTATATTACTGCTTCTGTGATGGATAAAATTGAATTTTGTGTTTAAATTTGAATTTAAATCGTTTTTAGGAGTTCTTAGAGTCTGGAGCACATTGACTGGAAACTGCATTTATAGCCAGTCAGATTCCATTATAGCTCTTCCAGAAGATTCGAATTATGATGGACCTTTGATAAAACAGGCAATCTATGTTTCAGCTTTAGAAGCTATTGCTGTCACTACATTTGAGCATAATATTATGCTATATAGCTTAAGTAATTTTTCCTTAGAAAAACAGGTAAATATTGTTTTCTGCCTATTTTAGCTATTTTATTTTTTTACTCTTGTAGGTGACTTATTTTGATTATAAATTCAAACTATTGAATTTATTTTGTCCTATAAAAGTTGCAGTTCTTTGACATTCTTTAACTATTTTGACATTTGAAATGCATTGAATGATTTGCAAAAAATCAATACTGAACTCTGTGCATAGAGTGCATTTGGTTTGAATTAAATGTATTGAATATCACTCATACACGTACCCAAGTTACTTGTAACTAGTAATATGATTTTTCATTTTTTATCATGTGTCAACATGTTTTAGATAATGATAACTTTATGCTAGTCATGCTAAGAAAGCCGACTGACAAAGTCCTGGAAGTTAATCAGGGCTCATAAGAAGAAACCCGGCCATAAGCAGAGACCGAGTTCAATTACCCCGCAACTTCAACTGGTCTTAACGCCGGGCCTAGCTGGCGGACAAGGCATGAAAGAGAGAAAGATTTGGATTGTTCACTATTTATACGAAATGCCTAATTTACATGTGATTGGTCATCCAGTGATGCCAACCTGAAACTGCTACTTTTACATTCTTAAAAGCTGAGGTATCGATCTAATTTGAATACTGACGAATTCATTGCATTATTTTATATTAGCAATGAGAACTTGGTTGACTCTAGCGTTTCCGAAATCAGAAAATACAAATTATCACTCTGTATTGTGATAATTTCTGTTGTATTGAGCTGTAATACTCATATAGTATTTATCAATAGGTAGGACAGCATAAGCTTGTCTCTTGTCAGGAAGCAAGTATAGCCAAGAAAATCCTGCTCGCTGCATTTTTTAATACAATAGAAGTTCAGTATGTTAAATACTTCTTTGTGGGATTTAAAAAAAAGCCCCCCCCCCCCCCCAATTATTAGATAAATGTAGAGAAGTGGTAGGCAACCCGTTAATCTGAAACTTTTTTTGAGCTATTCTTTCTGTCTATAAAATTAAAAATCTTTAATTAGGTACTGGAACATTTTATAGTTATTATTTTATCAATTTTAAACAAGCAACATACGTGTGCCGGAAAATGATTTCATTGGGGTTACCATAACATTATTTTAACAATTTAAAGCAACTACTTAATAATAATCAAAGTCGATCTAAATTCTAATGAGCCATCAATGTTTTACTTAAATGCCTACCACATTTAGAAAATATACATGAAAAACTGCTAATAATTTCTTAACTTTCAGTTTGCAATATTGACAAAGTTTAAAACTTGTTGTTTAAGAGATGTAGTAATAGGCTACACTATGCATACACATTTTATATTGATGCATGTTCCTCTCTCAAATGTGGCTTAACTGGTTCCTACATTAATTTTTGATAAGCTTAATGCATCTAATTACTGCCTATATGATACTGGCCCAAACACAATCTATCTTACATTTTTCCAAATTTCTTTTAAAATACTGCTTTTAAATTTTCTGCTAAATTTTTTTTACTATGTTGCTGAAACTTTTTTTTTGTGCCTATTTACCTGATTTTTAAAAAAAACTGATGCAATCTTTTTCTCCATAAATTATACAGTGCACTTTTTATCCACCATACCGATTCCTAAGTGCATTTTGAAGTTCCACATTTTACTGTAGCCTCTGTAAAGGTTTATTTAAGAATTTTGGTAGGGAATTATTAAACCAAGAATTATTATGTAAATTTTATTGTAGTGTTGCAAAGTGCTGTTTGAACTTAACTTCCTAGCCTGTTGTGAAATGTTTAGACGTACATTTTTGACAAATATTTATATATGTTATAATATATTTTATTTTAGTTTGTAGGTTACAATGATGATATTTTAAGCATCAAATTCTTGGGAGAAGAAGAAAAAATAGCTGTAGCTACTAACAGCACACACATAAAAATATTAGACTTCCCATCATTTAACTGCCGCATATTGAAAGGTCATTTGGATATTGTTTTAGCCTTAGATGTGTTTCCGAAACATAAAAATCTATTAGTGAGCGCTTCAAAGGTAAATGTTTTTACTTTCTTCTTCTATCATGATTACCATGTATGTTTTTTTATAGTTTGTTTTTTCCTAACAAACACTTATGTGAATTTAATTGACAAAAAATGAAAAAAAAAAAAAAATGTTTCCATTCATTTTAAGGCAGATATTTTCAAACTCTAAATCATTGTGATCCATTTCTCAGAAACATTGTCTAAAGCAGTGGTTCTCAACAGGGGCAGTACCGCCCCCCTGTGGGCGGTGGGAAGATGCTGAGGGATGGTGAACATGTTTTGGGTTGTAGGGGGGCGGTGGGTATATTTTGGGCGATAAGGGGGCAGTGGGAAAATTTGAGGGTCAGAGCATAATAAATGTATTGGAATTTATTTTAATTGTAAAAATAAATATTAAATTTTGCATTAAATCAAAAATCCAACTTGAATTATTTGTGTATAAAATAAACTTATGCACTCTGGAATCTTTAAAAGTATTTTCTTATGTTTTTCGGAGGTGACTTTTTTTATTAAAATAGTTTAGCTTTTTTTGGTTATCTATTTTTCCTTTTCTCTCTCTCTTTTTATAGCGATTTGACTTTTTAGTGATCTTTTTGGTCCGACAATCTTGAGAGAGAGTGTTATAGCTTGACTAGGGAGAGATGGCGGGATGACCTTGAAGTGAAAACGAGCCTCTTTCATTTTGCGTCAAAAGTTATTTTTTACTCACTCGTATATTAAAATGTTTACTTCCTGCTAGATCTCTATGATACTACCTATTACAAAATAAAGCGGTTCGTTTCCCTTTTAAGGTCAGCCGCCATCTCTCCGCGGTCGAGCTTTACCTAATAAAGAACTGTTACAATAAATTTCAGTTGCAATCAAGGTTGCATGGTTTATCTAATATTAGCCAATTTGGTTAATTTTGATCACACGTAGCTAGATAAAATTCAAAAGCATTAGCCACACCATCGTTTGTTTATTTTTAGCCTAACTGTTGATTGATTCTTTTTACCGCAGCAATGTCATTGCTAACAGCTGTAAAAAAATTTAATAAAGCCTTTTTTTCAGTAATTATCATGCATGTAAAAGTACTGTCCGGCATCTGCAGGTGAAAATGGTCAAATTTTTCAAGTTTCAAGTTTCAGTGGCCTGTTTTAAAATGTTGCTAAACGAAACTGGTTTTCATACTGAACAATTCTTTGTTTAAGGATACCAGATTTCAATGTCTATTGCCGAAATTTAATGGGGGGATTCAAAATACTTCAAAAAAGATTCACAATCGCATTTGAGTATCTCCCACAAATAGCGTTTTAGGCAGAACATTAAACGTCATTGATTTTGTTTTTTGTTTTTTAACTTTCTTAATTTTCTTTTACCATGTTCTCATAATTTAGCTTAGTACCTGTGAAAAAGTAAGTCTATCCTAAAGATATCCTAAATATCTCGATAGTCCGGGCATTTGTGTAGTTTGGCTGTTTTCCTCGGTTTGGTTATTTTCCTAAATTTTTAGCTGGCAATTGTATTTGCAATGCTTAGAGTGCCCGCTCAGTTTGACTTAATTATTTTAACTTTGGCTTTCGCTCACTTCATTAATTTACTCTCATGGTTTATTTTTAGTGAAATCTCCTTCAATGATGCTCACGTTTTTGCCAACATTTTCACTCTTTGCACAAAGACTTCTCTGAGCGTTTTGAGGATATTTTGTCTGAACGTTCCTCAATGGGTCATGAGCCCTTTTAAAAATATTGAGACAGCAGATGTTCAGTGTCAGTAAGAATTTTGGAACTGTTTTGCCACTGAAACTTGAAGACCTGGTTTCCAGAATGTTAACAATCTTACAGGATTTTGGCTGCAAGGAGACATTAGTAACTTTTATCCTGGACTGTGAGCTATCGCCAAAACATTTTTTATCGTCTTCCCCTTTTCCTACCTCGTCGAATGTGGATTCAGTGTTGTCACTGACCCAGTTACAAAACAGAGAACTCGACTTCAAATCGTCCTAAGAGGAGACTTGCGCCTTCACCTTAAAAAAAATATTAAACCGCCGTGAGGAAACTGGCCTTAAACCACTAAGAACTAATATCTCCCTAACATATATTTCTGAATGTTCCTTTCACCTTTTGAATGAGAAGAAGAATGCTTTGCTTGTTTATTTTTATTGCATTTGATTGTTTCCTTCATTTTTTGAACAAAAATTGTTTTTCTCGTTTATTTTTATTTTATTTCATTTTATTTTGTTATTATTCTTTTAAAAGTGAAATATTTTTAATTATAGATTTGTTTTTTATTTCTACATTCGTCATTTTAATTCTAATAATGAATAATTAGGAAAAATATATCTTGTTTAACCGTTTTGTAAAATTCTGGAAAGACATTATTATAAACTTTAAACCTCTTTTCGCACATCCTATCACCTTTAATAGAAAGGGGGGGCGTTGGAAAAAATTTCACTCGTAAAGGGGGCGTTAGCCGTAAAAAGGTTGAGAACCACTGGTCTAAAGCATCCTATGCCCATTGGTGAAAGTTTTACATCAGTTGATGGATTTTCATTTATTCTGTTACTACATAGAAAGAGATGTGCAAAATATTGTCTTCTTTGATCTTTTTCTACTACTTATTACACATATGCATCACTGCTATCTCATAAGTAATCTTAAGTTTTGAGAGAAGACTAGCTTCTATGTGAAGATAGCTATAAATGCAGGACCATAATTTTGAATTTTTCCAGGGGGGGGGGGGCGAAAGGTGTATACACAATGTAAATTTGCCAAAAAATAGCAAAAACCATGCCTACTTCCATGTAAATACATTGATTTCCCAAAGTCGGGGGAGGGGGTGGCATTTGACCCCCCCCCCCTTGAACCCTGAAATGATGGGCCTGTATAAATGTTATAAACCGTTTTTAGTATTGTTTCATTTTAAAGTATTAGTATAAGTGTTGTTACTTACAATACATTTTTTATATATATTTTTAAATAATTAGGAATTATTTTTAAAATGTTCAACTGGAGTCCACGCGATAATTATTAAATATTGTGCCATTTCTAATATTAATTTCTTAATTGTTAAAAGCAAAAAGATAAATATTCGTGTATGTTTCAGTGTGGATAAAATAAATGTTCCATTTACATTGACTAATCTTTTTTTTTTTTTTTTTTTTTTAATCTTCCAATCAATAGGATAACAACGTGAAAGTTTGGTGCATGAATTCTGAATCTTCTTTCACCCGAGTTTATACTGGCTATGGTCACACTGCTTCTGTTACAGCTGTGTCATGCTGCAGGTTAAGATAATTGAAATTCCTTAAAAACCTGTTATGTTGAAAAATGATCACTAAATGTATTTATTAATAATGTGAAAAGAAACATGAAGATTTTCTTTTGATCTTAGAATGGTTTTTATCCCAATGAAGTAATGAAAAAAAATGTTTAGAAATCATTCATCTAGTTTTTTTTTCAGCAGCAATAATTAATCTTTTCCCAAGAGAAAAACTGCAGTAGAGTTTCAATCGTTCGAGCTCTATCTGATCCAAAATGGCTGAAATATTATACCTTCTCTTTTTCCTATTACATGAACTACAAATGTACCAGTAGCTTGTCTGACTTTTTTTTTTTTTTTGTAATTTTTACTTTTCGTTTTTCTTTAAATATCTTTTCAATTTGGGTTAATTGATTCTACTTTTGACCAAGTATTCGTGTAGCTACTAAAAGACAATGTTGTTTATGGGTGTTATTTTGTAGTGTTAAGAAGAAATGTTTGTGATGTTATTTCAAATATCTTTTTGTGTTTATATTTCAATGTGCCTATCATGTTTTAGTTAGAACTGGGATACACTTTGAGTTTTTATGTATGCATTTCTTGATATGAGCTCCATTCAATTATATTTTTCAACAATCCGAGTTGATGCTAATCTCTATTAACTTGGATTATCATACATCTATTTTTATTGTTTCTTTTTTTTCCACAACTTAAAACAGGGTAAATAAATATTAAATAGATGTTTAGAGCATTTAACACTTTTTATAAACTTTTTTATATCAAAGTATTTGCAAGTCATGAAAAACATGAAAAAATTATGACATTGTCGAGTATAATCTGTGCAGGAGGGACGGAAATAAACCTTTAAATACCAAATTAGCCTTCAGTGTATTTTATGTTTAAATATGAAAACATTACCAAACAATTTGAAACAAATCTTATGTTAGCCAAAGCTCATATTTATTTTAAATCATTTTTTGTTTAATGAGACAGCCAAAATTTTCAGATTAATGGTACTTGTTGTATTCTTCAATTTATTTGTTGTTTGGTATTTTTTATATTTTTGTATGTATATTGTTTAGGTTTTTAGCCCAAATGAAATTGCAATGTTTTTTTACCAGCTGATACATTGTTTTTGAAATGTAAAATTTTAATCTTGCTTGTGTCATAGTTTTTTTCTTCAAGCGAAAAAAATATTATGTATGTATATATTTCCATGTGTTTATCTCCCTCTCCCCCTTATTTCTTTGAGTAGAGAAGACTGCAAAGATGGGCTATGGTTTTTAATTTTATTTAGTATTCATTGTGACGTATACCTTAGATATTCATTACATAAAAATAATTGATGTGCAGTATGTTTGATGCGAATTTTCCACATAAATCAATTTTGCATCCATTCAAGGTATTTAGAGAGTAGAAATTGATATTCTAGGTCCAGTGGCCTAGTGAGGAATTTTTTATGGGGTATCATCTGAAAATTTTCTAAATTAAAGGCCGAAGCGCACAACTTTAGGCCCTTTCATGTGTGTTCATACATATAATTTGGCTGCTTCATGTGTGGAAAGGTTATAACCCCCTACCCGCCCTGGCTGCACCATTACATTTGACTTGTACAGATTGCATTGTCAGACGGAGCTGAAAATATCTGTGTTTATATTTTCACTATAGCCTGTGCTTTCAGTTTCCTCTATATATTCTTTGATATTGTGAAATAAATGTATTTATTGAACATTGCACATTTATTGAAAGCAAAATTTAAATAATTTTGCTTATATTACAAGTGCTACATCAATGAGGCATAACAAGGCCAGTAGATTGAAGTTATGCTCTAACTGGTAGTATATGTGCTTTTCAAATAAATATAATATTGTAATAAATAAATAATATTGTGTCTAAACTCTAGTGAGTGAGCATGAAGTATTAGAGTGGCCATCTCATGACTACACGATACTTCTTACAATACACCTATGTACTATTCAATTACTTGAATTTTATATAAGTGCTGTAATACTTATAAATCCTATGCACAGACTCTGTAGGACTGAAGAGATCAGATTAAAAAAAACTCTTTTTGTGTTTTATTTCAGTAGGCTTTGTACACTGTACAGTTTAGGAAATATCCAGAGATGTTAAAAGATTGCCAAACCCGAAACAGATGTTAAAAGATTGCTGCACTATCACTCGCAATGTGCCAAAATTATTAAAGCCAATACTTCACGTGCGTTAATCAGTTTAGCATTCCATTTCATGAGTTAATTTTGTTCACTGTTGAATCCCAAGGCAGAATACTTTGTAATGTTCTGCAACGTAAAATCGTTTGACCAAAATTGTTCTGCAAGTACTTAAAGCACTGTACACATAGAAACTAAACCTTTTTGAAAAACTGTGATCTTAAAATCAAAACTGTTTCATACAGAACTATGAAAGGAATGTTTGTTCATTTGTTCATTACTCAATCTTACTGTAGACAAAGGGTGTAATTAAAATTTCAAGCACACATTCTTGACAGAAAATGCAAAACCCTGTACTATACTTTCATTCTCAGCAGCTAACATGTTTCCTCCAAACATCAAAGAGCTCTGAGTGATGCTGCATTAGACGCAATGTTTTTACTAAGAATAACAGCACATGGCCAATATTGAGACCAAGTTATGACTACACTACACAAAGATGTTGAACGGAGAATTTTTGCTTGTATAACTAATCCTTTACAGATCAGTCTTTGAGGGAGGGTGCTGTAGGGGCATAAAACAGGTTTAGCTAAAGATAGTTTTCTGCAGAAATCTGTAGAATTTCTGAAAATATCTTTTGCGAAACATGTAATTTTGCGCGAATTCTGCAGATTTTGTCAGGTTTGAAGTAAATCTAAAGTTCCTGCAAATGTTGCAAAAAATTCAACCTTTTGATTTTCCGTCAAGGAACAGTACTTTTCAGGAATAAAAAGTTTTTTCCCTCCTAATTTTATGGACATTATGATGAATTTCTTTAAAATTGTATCTTTAGTTTGAAAAACTTATTGCAGAAAATCTGCCTTTGCTGCAGGTAATTTTTCTGAACTTTTCCTCACATTGGAACAGAATTGTTCTGCAGTTCAGGTATTGGTTCTGCGACGTATGTTCCAAATTTAGCAGTATTCTGCTTTGGGGCAGTTGAATAATAGTTTCAAATTTTGTGAAGGTGCCATTAATTTTGATTTATTTTTGCCCAAGTATCGATTTCGTTAGTGCAATTCTTGTGATGGCGGCAACTATGAATGAATCAATTATTTCAGAAAAGGCTTGTCCAATCAAAATGCATAGGACTTAAGCCCTTTCTAGAATAATGAATTTTAATGTTAGTAAAATCAGCCTATTATTTTCCTAAAAGTAGTAAAATTGAACAATAAATTTTAAATAATCCTTGAATTAGTTTTACAAAATTCTCAAAAAGTTTTTTTTGCTTTTTAAGAACTGATTTTGTGTCACTTCACAGTGCACTTTTGGTCCTCGAGCAATAGATTCTGAGTCCCTGCTCTAATGCACATAATTGGATATCTGTGATATAAAAACATTGTGTAATTGTAATCTTTAAATGTGAAACTTGTGCATTTCAACATTTGATCTAATCTATACATTTTAGAGGAAAAGGGAGATTCTTTGCAAGTGGTTCTGAAGATACTACTCTCAAGTTGTGGGAAGTTCCCAAGCGTAAACCTACAGTTGCACTGAAGTTATTATTGGCTCCATATTTGACTGTGAAGGCCCATGATAAAAATATCAACTCTATTGATATATCAGAAAATGACAAACTAATTGCAACAGGTTCACAAGATCATACAGCCAAAGTGAGTTAAGGAATCCATTCTTTTTTTTTTGTTACCCAAAAAAGAAAAATGTTTATCAAGTATTCTGTTGCTTTTGTTTCATACTACAGTAATCCCTCGTTATATAGCCCTTGTCGAGAAATAACGAAAAAGCGCAATATATCCAAAAGTGTAATATGAATGCAGTCATATAGTGACTCAACTAACGTGAATATTAGCTCTACTTGCACCAAAGATTAGTTTTTGTCAGAATTGTCAAGGTTTTGTACACTATGGTAAAAACCATGGTTTAAACCCTGGTTCAAACTGTTCTGTCCTTTTGAACAATTTAAGATACTTTCAGACTGTTTTATGCAGTTTTGGACAGTAAAACGCACCTGTCCTGTCCATAACCAGTTTTGGACGTTTAAAACCCCAACCCTGGTTTTCATCATACTAGGTCAAATTTCTTTATAAAAATAAAAGAAAAAATTAATCCACCAATATTTTTTTTCAATTAAAAAAATGTTTTTCTTGTTTTATGGCGGAATATGAATCAAAAGTTGCAGTTTAAACTGCAACAAAGTAAAAAATATACCATCTTTGTTCATTGATTAAAAAATTAACCTTTTTTTTAATGTTAAATGTGAAGCAACATTAAAAAAATATATAACTTTTTGGGACACATAGGAAAAGCATGATATATCCGAATAAGCGATATGCTGAGGTGGAATGTAACCAGGGGTTACTATATATTGCAACTTTGAATTAAAGAATGTCAACTTGGAATAAAAGCCCTAGAAAACAAACCAAATCCATTTAATAACCTTCATTTAAATTAAAACTAGCAACTAATAAACTGCAATAATTAAATATACTATTTTAAATTATCTTCGCTAGTACAGCTAGAATGTTTCTCTGGGCTTGGCATACAATTCTGACCTGTACAGGCTTTGATACTGTGGCACTCTGGATGTTATGCCCCATCTCCTCTGGGTCCTATTGTCGTTATATTCCTCAATCTACGCATTGTGAAGGTCATGATTTTATAATTAATAGTTGGTCACTCCGACTCCAATGTTTTCTTTTTTTTTTCCCTTTTTTGGTAAAGTTGTGTATTATCTTTCAGAATGATTTCTATTTAGCGTTTTAAAATTATGTTAAAACTGTTTGAACTTTGTGTTGGTTTTTCAGATTTGGGATGTTTCAGACTTATCGCTTGTGGCTACTCTTAGGGGACATAAAAAAGGAGTCTGGTGTGTAAATTTCTCTCCCGTAGATCTAGTAAGTTATTAAATTTTTCTTTTCTTAATTCAGAAAGAGTAGTACAGTACTGCTCTAAACTGGCTCTAGATCCTTTTTCTAGCTTTCTTAGCCAAAGTGCTGTAATTACGAAAGGACGTAGCTACTACTAAAGGACATTTTTTTGTACAAATGTAATTTTAAAACTAAATAATATTCTTAAATTTTAGGCGTAATATTATAATAAGTTATTTTGCAGCAACATTATAGTTTTTCTTTTTTATCATTAACAATGAATTTATATGCAATGTTTCAAAGTTGATTTATCAAAAAGTTCATGTTGAGAGGCTGTGTTTAACAAGTTCTGAAACTTTTTAACTAAACTTCATGTTTTACCTTTTTCTAACAGTGGATAGTACTAGAAATTTAAAATGAAAAAGATTCTTCAAATATTTTTGCTTCTTTCTCGTACTTTATATTTATAAATTATTAAATATAAAATATTAATAAAAAAACATATTAATATTAACTATAAATAAAATAGAAGTATAATATAGAATTTTAATACTTTTTATTGAAGAGAATTTTTTCATTAGTGCAAAGAAACATTTTATTGAATTTGTTAAAATTAATTTTACAATGTTTTTTCTCCCCAAGGCAGTAGCCACTTCATCTGGTGATGAAACTATTAGAATATGGTCTTTGAGTGATTTTTCTTGCTTAAAAGTAAGTTATTTTGTAATTTTGATTTTGATTTTTTGACACTTACAAGGTTTTCAAAAAATATTTTTTATTCAAATAAGCACATTTCGTTATGAACTTTTTTGTTGTTAAAACGTGTTCTTTGGATATGAAGTTTATACCAAGTGCATATGATTTTTAGGTCTTTGAAGGACATGAAGCTTCTGTTCTCCAAATTATGTTTTTAACTCGGGGAAGTCAACTAATCTCAAGGTATTTTTTCTTCTTCTTGGAGGGGTTTGTCCAGGATTTTTCACTTTGTCCGTTTTTTGTGAAAAACTAATTAATTTTGTGGAAAATCAAATAATTTTGTAAAAATCAAATAAATTGAAAACTCAAATAATTTTACAAAAAAAAAAAAAAAAAAAAATTAAACTTATACATAGAGTGTATTTGTGGGGGCTGGGGCATGGCGCAAATTGCACCATTGAAAATTTTAAATCAGTTTTGTGGCCTCCCAAATATATCAATCTCTTTTTCCACTCCAGATTATCTTAAATTTGCGTTCTGACACAAGCCACTCTTAAAAACACTAGATTTTAAAAATCGTTTAAAAGATTTGAATTAAAAAAAAATCAATAAATTTATTTATTTTCCTTTTGAAATAGCGTAGTAAACATCAAAAATGACAAAAATCCAAGTGATGGCATCTTATGCATAAAAACGGCTTTTTAAAGAATTTATTTATGGAAAAAAAATACACGGGGAAACGTAAAAATAAAAGAACCTTTGGAAAAAATTAGTAAGACGCCTAGTCTTATCAAATATGGATAGATATAATGTTATTTAATATAAAGAACGTAATTTAAAGTACTGTATACACGATATTTTTAGTTTTATTTTCGTTTGGTAGCAGAACATATTGGTTTTCTCTGCAACCTGATCTTGATTATGCAACATATAGTTGTTCGTGTGAGAAACAATCCTGACATAACTCTATTCCTACGTGCTTAAATGTTTGTCTTCGTGATTTATTAATGGTTACAGCAAACAATACCGTAAGGGGAAATTGTATTCTTTTGAAATAAAAAGGAAAATCCTTAGGAATCATTGGAATGCGAGGTATAAGCACTGTTTGACCAACTGCTGGACCACTTAGCAACTATCACATTTTTACAAAGACATTTAACTTGGAGTCTGGTTCCGTTACCGCACACTCTACACACAGTTGCCCAAACAACACAGTTGCTCAACTGTTAATGAACAAACACCATCGCTTGAGAAGGCTGGAAACTAATCCGCTCATGCTTTTCGACCATTGTTATTTTTAAACTATACTTACTAATAACTCCTTACATATAGTGTAAATTTATATAGCATAAAGACTTCCTGATTAAATCAACTATTCTCTAGCAAAAAGAGTTTTTTCAATTCGAACCAGTAGTTGCAGAGATTAGCACGTTCAAACAAACAAACTCTTTAGCTTTATATTATTATTAGTATAGATTTATTTGCTTGTGTTATTAATATAAAATGTGGTTTTTAGTGCATCTGATGGAAATATTAAGTTATGGGACATAAAAAATAACATGTGCATCAAAACATTGTCAGAACACTCTGATAAAGTGTGGACTTTGGCTTCATCATCAACTGAAAATTACATTGTTTCTGGTGGTGCTGATTCAAACATAATTATCTGGGAGGTAAGGTTTGTTGCACTGATTTATACTTGACAACTGTATTTCATTTTTCTCATGGATTTTAATATACATTTTTAAACATAGTTTAATCTTAGATCAGGCTTTAATTTTGATGTATTATTTTCAATTTAAAATACATGAACATCCTCATTTCCTTGCACTCTTATCCTATGCCTTATCAAGGCTTGTCATTTAAGGGGGTTAGAAGAGGGATATAGCCCCCTCCCCATGTCTTAGAATAGAGAAATAAATGTATTTACATATTAGTTGGTGTTTTTCAAAGTAATTTGCATTAAATTTGTTTTTGCCTACCTTTTTCCCTGTTAAAATTAAAAATAACTACCTGATCTTATCTAAACTGATATGATTTTCTTGGAAGAAGATTGTTTCTTTTTAGAAATTGTGCTAAGGGAAAGGGGTGCATGTGAATATGGTTCAAATTTATCACTTGACAGTAATGTGGCAGTAGCACAGGCATGCATTAATATTAATCCTGTTCCTGGATAGCAATTAAATTGGTGCACCACAAACTACTTAATGTCACAACAATCACTAACATCACACTATTAGCACCAGGGAAAACTGATGGAAAATTTGGGAGATATTTCGGCTTCAGTTGTATATTAGAGAAGTTTTTCATGTTCTTGTGAAACTATCTCGAAGCAAG